>CM064552.1:17923644-18081144 GCA_032716605.1 Paralithodes platypus | reverse complement strand
TGTGAGTGTGTGTGTGTGTGTTGCCTGGGTGCTTGGATGTGTGTATGTGAGTGTGTGTGTGTGTGCCTGTGAAAGTGTATCTATTATCAATGGTTTAGGTCATAAATATACTGTCACTACGTCGTAAAATGGGGGATGGCCTTAATTAAAAATATCTCGTCTCCCTAAACAAGGAGGTCGCCTCAGTATAATTCTTGTTGCTGTCTCTTAACATCACCATCTTTAAGGTAATTTCGTTCGCTGGGGTGTTTGCTTAAGGACATTTGCACCCTCCTTTCACTGTAAAAGAACAAAAAAAAAAATAATAATAAAAGTCAAGGGTATAACAAAAGGCTTAAAACAATTGGGTATACTGTTGTGAGCATATTACTAACATTATACTATGGGTTATTTTTTTATTTTTTTTTTTATTTTTTATTTTTTTTTAGATGTAGAAGCGATGAAAATTAGGTTAGTTTAGATATAAGGTTAGACTCAGGTAAGTTATGTTAGTTTATGTTAAGGTTGGTTATTGTTAGTTAGGCTAATCAAAAGATTGTCTAAATTACGCTAAGGTTATGTTATGTTAAATATATCTTCCTTCAGATTTGGATTGGCTAAAGATGGCTAAAAATAGGTTAAATTAAATTTTATTTAAAAGCTTGGTCATATGTGGGCACTCCAATCTAAATGTGGACAAAGCTAGTGTGGAGGAAGTCACCTATGGACGAACCGACCTCAAACCCCGTTCAACCACCAGACAGAACAAGACTTTTATCACATTTACTGTCTGTCGTTAAAAGACATTTTCTTTTGGTTTATCCCATGAACCAGAATCTGCTTTTAACTAATGAACAGTGATGGTCTATTACCTGTACTACGACCACCGGAGAATTTGTTTTACAAGGAAGTACAAGGAATAGTTAAGTATCTCAAAGACCGTGCGGTCCATTCCGGAAAGATATTCAAAGTGGAAAGAGAGAGATTGTGTAGTGCCCGACACTCATTGCAGAGTGTTCAAAATATTATCTACTCTCTTCTTCAACTGCTCTACTGAAGAACTATAAATAACTGCTGAGAAAAGTTTGTTTCAAGATCTCAAATGTGAAGTAGTTTTCCACAAATACTAGTGCTGAACCTTTTCATTCCAATTTCCAGCCATGGTTGTGTGTTGCATATATATGGAGGCATAGACTACAGTAGGTCTGGACTTGACACGAACATAGAACTTTGCAGTAAGTGACCAAAAATCGGAGAACGAACCCCCATGTTCGAACCTCGAAACCGCGAAAATATCACATTTTCGCGGTTTCGAGGTTCGAACTTGGGGGTTCGTTTTCCGATTTTAAGTCCCTTACTGCAAAGTTCCATTTTCGTATCAAGTCCAGATCTACTGTAGTCTATGATTGAGGTTAAGCATTTCGCTAATAATCCACATTGTCAAAACCATTATGTATTTTAAACACTTCATGGAGTTGACCTGGTTTGCGCGTTTCCAAAGAACATAAATAAAGCAATCTCAACCGGTCCTCATAGCTCATTCTGCTAATCGATAAAATATGCTTTGTAGCCCTAGCTTGGACTCTTTCTAGTCACTCTACATCTTTCCTGAGTGCTGGGGAGCTGCCTGTAAATCTGCCTTAAAGCCTCTAGAAATAGCCCAAAAAAGAGTAATTCGCACTATAGAAGGACTACAGCGATATGACCATACAAACGATGCATTCCTAAATTGTAAAATACTTAAACTGCAGGAGTTAAATATGTTTTATTGTGCAGTTTTTGTGTATACATTTTTAAATAATCTAAGTATAGCAAATTATTACTTTAACCCCAGTCAACCAACCAGATACTCTATACGAGACTACCCACGTTTAATAGTTCCTTTTATGTCCTCTTCCCAGTCCCAATCAAATATTGTCTATCATGGTGCAAAGATCTATAATTCTCTCCCAGAAAACATTGTTAATTGACATTGTTTAGCTTTAAATCTAGTCTTAAAAGATTTTTACTTAATAATTATAGAAACTTATGATCTAGAAAATAATAACTACTTAGTAGTATAATTTGTTTTTGTTGTTAGCTTAATAATTAAATAACCTATGTAAAAATTGTATTACTATTTAGTATTAAGTATTAGGTTTAGTTTTATTATTACTAAAATATTATTAAATCATATGTGCTTATTCAGCTCATACAAGATGACTGTTCATCAAAGAGCTGGGTCAGACATTTTTTAATTGGATTCTACTTATTAAACATTGTAATGTATGTACACGATTTGACCAAATAAATGTTCAATCAATCAAAAAATCAATCAATCAATCAATCAAAGACCAGAACTGGACAGCACACTCTAGGAGAAGCTGTATCATAGCGTTGATAATTATATCCTTATACTTAAATTGAGAGAGAGAGAGAGAGTGAGAGAGACTTAGTGTTTTATTTTCGCTGTAATTGTTTTCTACTATTATATTGAAGAGTGTTATACCAGATTTTTGCTGGGGATAATTTGACTGATTACGTAAGTTCTTACTCGACTGGAGAAGTTGAATCCACATAAACACATGCACGAAAGTAATAGAGGATAAATATAATACAGAGTACACACATAAGTTATATTGTTCAATGTAATTTTAATTACTGTCAGACAAAGGATAGGTAAATAATACAGTTTATAAAGCACGAACGAGGATCCACAATTAAATTCCCAGGGAATGATACTGCGTGCTTTCGATGTCACACTAAGTACTTCCGACGATAAGGCACTTCACTAGTAGCCTACTTTTTTCGAGGTCACACTAAGCACTTCAAACGATAAGGAACTTCTGTAGTATTTCCGACGAGGGTCTGTCGTGTGTTGATGACAGCGGATGGAAGTTGATGGAGAACTCTTGGGTTTGGGGTCTTGGAAAATATGTTCTGTTATACCAGTGTTATACGTATACATATCATCGAACTAACGTGAGGAGAAGTTATACCACTGTTGTACTGTCTCACTCAACTGTTCTGACCTTTATAAGAGTTTTGATGAAGAACCTTCCAGCACTCTTGGGTTTATGGTCTTGAATGAATATGAATCTGTTCTGCCAGTGCTATGCATATCATATCATCGGACTAACGTAAGAGGGTTGTTATGCAACGTCTCTTAACTGTCCTGACCGTTATCAGAGTCTTTCAGGGACTTGTGGAAGGGTTTATTTGGGCCTTTTATACATAAGTGTCTTAATGCCAGTGCCTGGGACAACGTACCATGTGGACTCTATGCAGAGTGCCGTTATGCTTTAAGCTACGGTATCTCGCGAGCCCTACCTTCTAAGAAGCCAATTGCCAGTGCGTGAACTTTTTAGAAGGACCAGAATGGGGTTGGTTTACTACCGATAAAGCGCACGTCAGTACAGCATTCTTTATCCACAGTAATTCCTAGTAATCGAGGTGGAAGAATAAATATTGGGTTGCCACCATGGTGATCCAATAAATAATTCCTTTGCTGAGTCAAGATCTAAAAATCTTAAATAAATCTTTATATGCCATAGCTTTAATAGTTTATTTAGTATAGCCCAAATCTTCTAACTCTTAAAATATCTTCCAGTGAAGTATGTTTTAAGAGCTTTCCAACTGTTATAGATCTTACTTTGACTGTCATAGTCTTACCTCTTCTGGCATTTTTCCCGGTGTCTCTTATCCAGGTAAGAAGGGCAGCCGTGTTGCGAGGAGGCCCTGGGGCGGATGGGGTAGCCCCTCTGGACTTCCCTCTCGTGGTGGTGATGCGGCTTGGAGGAAGAAGGGCGCGTGGAGGAATAGGACTTATGCAAGTTTCTGCTTGCCTTGCCTTCTAACTCATGTTGCTGATAGTGATGATGAGATCATTGCCGGGTGTTGGAGGGAGTGCAGGCGTGACAGAGGCGACTCGGGCGTATTTTGGTGGTGTGGGGATTAGGGCTTCTTTCCTCGGGGCTGTGGTGGCACGGGTGGTAGTATCGCTTAGTGCTAGTAAATCTGTACTAATAGTGAAAGAAGACCAGAATGAAGAAGCGGTGCAGACATTTGATGGGACAGGAGTGAAGATTACAAAGGATGGTCAACGCCATTTGGGAGCAGTAATAGGCACAGAGGAATGCAAGAGAGTCTATGTGCGAAAAAAGGTAGCAGAGTGGGTATAGGAAGTGAAAACCCTGGCAGACATTGCGAAATCTGAACCACATGCTGCATATACTGCCTTCACATATGGTGTTAAGCACAGATGGACCTTTCTTATGAGAACAGTGCCTGACATTGGACAAATGCTCCAACCGCTGGAAGAAGCAATCCGAGGATCATTCATACCTGCTTTAACAGAGATGGAAGGCATCACGCAAGAGCTAAGAGATCTATTAGCTCTTCCACCAAGGTTCGGAGGTATGGGGATCATAAACCCAGTGGAGGCGGCACCTCATGAGTACCAAAATTCCCTTAAACTTACTACGTCTCTGACAGAAAAAATACAGGAGCAAAATGAAAATGATGAGGTGGACGAAGAGGAACAACGAAATGCAAGACAGGAAATTACAAAAAGCAGAGAAGAGAGACAGAAACATAGCCTAGAACAAATTAAGACCGAATCTAGTGAAGAACTGAAAATGAGAGTTGAGATGGCACAAGACACGGGGGCTTCAAATTGGCTCACTTCATTACCAATAAAGGAAAAAGGCTTCAGCTTAACACTCCACGAGCGGCTAGGTCGGTAACTTCTACTACCTGGCAAGCGGGTGGTTTTACTCTAAACGACCTTGTTTCCGTGCTCTTTTTCATGCATAAACAAGAGCCAGAGCGTAATACAATTATGTATCCCTGAAAGGGCGATAATTGAGCTTTCCAATGACACCAGAACCATCCTTCTACGACCACGCGTTCTCTTGCAACGATCGTGCAAGACGAGTGCAAAATCCCTAAAATACGGTAATATCCTTACATAATTCCCTGTGTAGCGAGGCAGTGAGTGTGGATGTGTGTGGAGGGAACGTCAGTAGTCGCGCGGGATCCGTGCCGAGCGGTCATGAGCCGACCTACGCTCCTCCCATCGCTCGTCTCTCTCTCAGAGCCATTATTGCTCAAAAATTGCACACAGATTTAAGTCGGGGCCCCCCCACTTAGTCCTTGGTTCTCTAGGCCGACTAAAGTCGGGTCCTGCTAAACAAGGGTTAAATGAACAAGAATTCAATGATGCCGTAGCCTTGAGGTATGGGTGGCCAGTTGCAAACCTGCCGCTGAAATGTGCATGTGGTGAAATAAACAACTCAGACCACTGTATGACCTGTAAGAAAGGAGGATTCATCTGTATCCGGCATGATGAAGTACGAGGCATTACTGCACAAATGCTGGACGAGGTGTGCCATGATGTCAGAATCGAACCGGAACTTCTGCCTATGGACGGACAGCGCTTGGCCCACAATACTGCAAATACTTCAAATGAAGCAAGAGTGGACGTAAGTGCTCGAGGTTTTTGGACGAGTGGACAATGGGCTTTTTTCGACATCAGAATCTTCAACCCAAGAGCACAAACATATCGTGAGCGAGGACTCAAGGCGGCATACTTGAGAAACGAAAGTGAGAAAAAACGCGCTTATGAAGAAAGAATTTTGAACAGGGATCAAGGAAGCTTTGCTCCTCTGGTCTTATCGTCATGAGGAATGGGACCTTCTGCAAGTGTCTTCTATGCCAGATTAGCTGAACAAATATCGGAGAAAAAGCGCCAGCATAGAAGCCAAGTCATAACTTGGATGAGATGATGGCTCTCTTTCTCTCTTCTCAGGTCTGCACTCCTATGCCTCAGGGGTACAAGGTCCTCCCCGCTATAGAGGACAAGGTTGAGAGACTTGGACTTAGAAATGGTCGTGGCGGAGGGCCGAATTGGGGAACAACTAGGTTGATTGTAGGGAGGTACTGGTACAATAAGATAAACTACAATGTAACTAGAATAAGATAGATTGTACACCACTTTGTAACTGTCACCTTAATAAGAAGTATCGCTTAGTGGTGGTGGCGTGGTGTTTTTTGTTTCCTTTATTTCAGAGAGTTGATAACATCTTATATATTATGATGTGTGCTCTTTAACACTATCTGGTGCAATGTCTTGAGGGTTATTTTGATATTTTGTTTAGTTATTGACGTTGTTCATTGCCTATTGCCATTTTCGAGCAATGTATTTTTAGTTTGCTCAAGATTATATAAAACGCCTCAGACCCTCTTCAATCTTTAAAAAAAAAAAAAAAAAAAAAGAGAGAGAGAGACTCCTTTCAAGCTAAATATGTACATTTGTTTGTTCATAAACCGTAGGCTTGCTTTCGCTTGCCCAGAAAAATAAAGGCACTTGAGTATGGTGAAATGTCTTATGAGCGCCAAACTAATACAGTGAAAAGTCATAAAATATGTAAACTAATGAAATGAAACTAGTCCAAAAAGATCCACTGCACACCAGATAGGGTTAAGCAATTTCAAAATCTTATGAGCTTAATACGGCCATCTGTGCTTATTGATGCTTGTTTATTTGAAAGTTCCCATCTATAATTATTGAACTATTTGATTATTTTTTAAAGTTTCCTACCTAGACCTCCATCAAACTTAAAAAAAAAAAAAAAATCCCCAAGATCCCCCCTTCGCTAGGAAAAAATCGAAAGCTAAATGATACGAACAATCTAAATGTTAACAAAGAAATGGGGCGGAAGGTCTTAAAATTGCCAAACTAATGGGCCGAACATCATATAATTTGAAAACTAATGGGGCTAAACGTGAGGGAGAAGGGGGGCAGAAAAGCCCACCACCTCCCCTTAAAGCATACCGGTACTCGTAAAGGAAAGTTAGGAATTATGTGTAACGGAAAGTTTTAGATTCATGGATAATATTAGCAGGTTGCAGATTATTAATTTGATTGATTATTTATTTAAACCCACAAATGGTCTAAGACATTACATTACAATTGTTCGATACAGCAAAATAATTTAATGTAAGCATTAACAAAAGAGGAAATATAATTCAAGGAAGTTCTATGATGAAAATACGAGGTACTTGATCCTTTCAATGAGATGCAGAACTTTGCAAAATTTGCCACCTCCTGAAGACTTAATTCAAGTTAGGGAGAGCATTTGTGAGTCAGAGAGATTATTGAGATACCTTTAACCCACCAACACCCACAGTAACTCAGTAACACAGGGGGGGGGGGCCCTCCCCAGATAAATACAATCACCTGAAGGTGGGCACATCGAAACATACCCTGCACCATCTGATTGAAAGGGCCAAGCTACGACAACCCTATGGGTGAGCAAACCCAGGGAAAAGCAACAGTCTGTCCTCCACAATACCACTCTCCAAGAACTAGCTACAGAGTTCATAATACGTCATACCCGGTGGTCTAAAATCTTGTATGTAACTGCATTCTTAAATAATTATAATGTTTCAGAATGTGTTTGTACTTTTCCCCGCAGACCTGGCACTTGGTATAATCGGCATAGTATAGAGTGAAGAAACCTGCCAAAGATACCGATACCCCAGTCTTATTCTGGCAGTAACCATGTCACACTGCCTTGTGTTGGTTTTATATTTACCATACTTCATAGGTTTGTCACAGAACAAGTCATAATGCTTAATAGTGATAAGGTCTTTCTGAATTCCTAGACAACATTAATATCCTCAGCATTGTCTTTCTTACAAATTGCTTTAATTATTTTCATAGAGACCAAAGTTGACCTCTACTTCTGATTTAAAACAAGCTTGGTTAGCTACTTGATCTGCTCTGTCATGTTTTTTTTTTAAATCCTATATGGGAAGGTATCCAGAGGAAACGTTTTTTTTTTTTTTTTTAGTAGTTAAGGGACGAGGTCACCAGGAACGAAACCCTTTTACCCTATCATATACCTATTTTACTGTTAGGCGATCAGAACAGAACAGATCAGTAAGGAGATTGCCCAAACATTTCCACCTGCCGAGAATGGAACTCAGTCCTCCCGGTTAGAAACCGAGCAATCTACCAATGTCGCTACAGGCCAGCCTTGTATTGTATTGTATACCCTTGTGTATTTAGCATGGATGAGACCCTGTTCAATAGAATTAATAATGCAATGGAATTAATTTTCCTGGCTATTTAACTCCTGTCAAACGGGGATGTTTGTAACTTCTACTACCTGCCTGGTGGGCATATTTACCCTAAACGAGCTTCATTCCATGCTCTTTTTCATGCATAAACAAGAGCCAGAGCGTAATATTATTATGTATCCGTGAAAGAGCGATAATAGAGCTTTCCAATGACACCTGAATCATTCTTGTACGACCACGGATTCTCTTGCAACAATTGCGCAACACTAGGGCAAAAACCCTAAAATACGGTAAATTCCCGAGTGTTTACTTGGTCTCGCGAGGCCAGGGGTGTGGAATGGTGCAGAGATTACGCCAGTCACCTCACACGGTCCATGCCGAGCGGTCAGAGCCCGCCTATCGTCCTCCCAACACGTTGACTCTCTCTCAAAGCCGATAATGTGCTCAACATCCCGCCTGGATATTGTCGGGCCCCGCAGGGGTGGCCATGGTTCTCTCGCCCGACATATGACGGGCCCCGCGGCTCGGGTGTTAAAGAAACTAAGGCACTTTTAGATGAATGGCACTCAGCTTAAGATTGTAGACAGAGAAACAGATCTGGGAGTAACAATATCGAGTAACCTAAAACCGAGTCAACAATGTTCAGAAGTTATTAAGAAGGCAAACAAAATAATTGGCTTTATAGGCAGGTCATTTGAGCATAAATCCAAAGAAGTTATCCTAACTCTTTACAATTCCTTAGTCTGCCCTCTTCTGGAATACTGCGTTCAATCCTGGTGCCCTTATTACCAAAAAGACATAGACAAGCTAGAACGAGTTCAACGTAGAGTTACCAAAATTATACCTAGCCTAAAGAACAAACCATATTAGTTCCAGGGCAGTAGTTCCCTTTCCAATGTTTCCTTACCTACTCTAAACCACTGTTTGGACACTTGATCCTCAGTGTTTTGGAGGACAAACAGCCTATAGAGGAGCCACAAGATTTGTTGTTGCTTGATTTCCTTTGTACTTTGTACATACTTTAAGGCCACTTGAAGTGACTCCCTAGATTTATTATCGTACGCATTTTAATAATAATGATAATAACAACAAGAACAACAACAACAAAAATAATTATAATGATCTGTATAATAATAAGTATATTTAAAACAATTGAATAATAAAGAATAATTGTTATATCCTAGGGTCAAAATCATAATACAATCGTCTATTTTGTATTGCGGGCACTTTGGAAATCGTGAAAGTAATGACCAAGCTACCCATGACAAAATAAATGTATCTATTATTATCGTTGTTTTTATGGTTGCTGATTCCTTCATAAATAGCTTAATATATATTTATATTTATAATTTAATTTTAAGCCTCCAGTCAAAGTAAATAGAGATAGAAAGTAAGAAAAGTAAACCTGCAAAATATCCTTCACTTTTTTAAATTTATTATTCGTGTTTTTATTTTAGGTTTCAAATCTAGCCTGGAGTTAAAGTTAAATACAAATGTAAATTCAGAAAGCTTAATTTGGTTTTGGTGGCGCGCTTAGCCGTAAATGGCAATGCCAAATTTATTCAGGAAATATTAGCCCATCGTAATTCCTGTTATTTCTTAAGTAAGAAGTTATTTTGTTAAAGGAGAGGGTGATTCGATTCTAGTGATCAAAAATATAATAACGATATTAAACGGAAATTATGTGGAACTATTTTAGATATATTATATACCATTCTTCTTATACAGGATGATACTACACTATTTTTCATGATGAATGTATATTAGTTGATTCAGAATATGGAGATTGGGGTAATATGATTATATATATATAAGTTTTGGTAATGCATTTTTTGGTGTATTTCAGTATACGATGATGTGTTTTCACTTTGTTCTGGCTAACATTAGACGATTTTACTCAGGTTTGGAAGGCCCTCTAGAAGTTGGAGGTATAAAGTCTCAGTTAAGGGGAGGTTTTGTATTTTTTTTGGACCCCCGGCCTCTCCCTTATGTTTAGCCCCGTTTGTTATAAGATTTTATGACGTTCGCCCTATTAGTTTGCCGTTTTTAAGACCTTTCGCTCCATTTCTCTGCCAATATTAAAACCTTGCGTGCATTATTTGTTTTAGTATGCGCTAATATGAGCGCGTGACGATTGAAACACATCAAGTATATCATATTCGTTGCATATAGCGTTGTAATAATAGTAATGATGATATAAGAATAATAGTAATAATAATGATGATGATAATAATAAATATATAAACACATATACCGGTATATATACAGTATATATATATATATATATATATATATATATATATATATATACCCGTGGATTCACAATTCAAGTTTGCTGGGTGGCTGCCCATGTTGGCATCTGGGGGAACGAAGTTGCCGATCGGATTGCATAGGAGTCCGTAGACCTACCGGTCACCCATGATGCTTTACCCGTCAATGACTGGATTGCGGCATTGCGACAAGTTATTACTCCGCGATGGCAAATGTTTTGGTGCTCTCAATCCCCTGCCACCAACCTCCTTCGCCTTGTGAAACCTACAGTCGGCCCTTGGCAATCATCGTTTCATTCCACCCGACATTGCTGCGAAGTTCTTCTGACCCGTCTCTGGATTGGTCACACGTGTTTAACCCATGGCTACTTGATGTCGTCCCCACACGGTCTTCAACCTCAGTGTTCCACATGCAGCACGTCTCTGACTTCGCCACATTTTTACAGACTGTCGAAAGTATTCCCGCCTTCGCTTTTTTTATTTTGGCAATAACGACCTTTGTGCCATACTAGCAGAATCTCCATCCTTCTCCTCCTACCAACTTTTCCACTTCCTAAAGGACTCCTCTCTCCTTAGCTACATTTAAGCCCTTCCTGATCTTTCCATTTCTGCTTTGATTGATCGCACATCATGATCTAATCCTTCGGGCCAGCCCTGTAGGAGTTCTATCTGGGAGCTCGGTGGTCTGGTTAAACTAATTGTATATTTTTTTTTTTTTTTTTTTTTATATAATTATACCGGTATATATATATATATATATATATATATATATATATATATATATATATATTTAATAGTGGCCCCTCCATCATTGACGATGTTGCCTATTAGTATAATAGTCTCCATTCAACACCCATGTTGGCCGTTTGAATCAGCCGCCGCAGGGAAGAATCAAGAGTCATCTTCATAAGTGCAACGCTACTTCTCTTATGGTGTCATCATAGATCGGATACCCACTACGAAAACACTTTCGTAAAAAATAAGAGAAGAAAAAAGAAAAACTTTAATACTTAAATACTGTTATAAACACGCTTCCCACATTCGGTGGATTTCTTGCGTTGTGGCTTCTTGCCGCTTCTCGCCAAGCGCATCATTCTTCCTTCTTCTCCCCGCGGGCAACCTATCAACACGTGTGCCCCGCGCTCTGCTTCATTCGACGTTTGCTCGCTTCTAGTGAGTCTTTTGCACATTTGTGTATAATTATCTGAGTTGTAGTGAACAAGGTTTAGATTAGCTAGCACGGGTTGTGTTATGGTGTGCCCACAGGAAGTGTTAAAATTAGGGTACAATTCAGGCGCTAACATGTTGTGTTCAAGACTGACGCCACTTGGGTGTTCCTCATGGCTCTTATTTTTGCGCCTTAGTTTTTGCTTCTCCTTAGTTAGGATTTTTTTTTATCTTCATGAGCTGTTCTTCAGTCCAGTGTATTCGGCCAAGGGGCCGTGTTTTGTCTTTATGCAGGCGCGCCAGTGCAAGGATTGTCACACGTGGTGTGGGATCTTCTGGCGTTCGAGCCTGCTTGGAGGCCCCGTGCGGGGGCTTCATCTGCTCGAGGATGTCTTCAGAGTAAGTTTTATCCTGCGTGAAGATTCTTTGCCTCATGCTAAAGACTTTAGGGACTCTTTTTTGTTAGGGGTGTATATATTTAATCTGTATGTGATATTTTCTTGTGCCCCCCTTCTCTTGTGCTCCCGTGCATTAGTGGTGCCCACTTTCGGGGAGCTCAAGGAAACGTCCTTGTGCAGGGATGTTGTGCGTAGAGGTGGTTTTCTCTCTGGCTAGTGCTCGTAGCCGAATGTTAGTCCTTGTTTTCGACCCGCCGGCCCTTCTGTCTGTGGCCTGAGGTCCGTGGCCGCCGTGCCGGCGTGTGGTCTGGTCCTCTTCTCACTTCCCCCCCCCCCCCACCATCCCCCCCTGTTATATTGGTGTATAATAGTGGTAGTGTGCCACTACCTACCCTGACGCCGGTCCTGCATGTCCGGCGGAGGGATACGTATCAATTTGTTTATGTGGTAGTGTGCCACTACCTATCCTGACGCCAGTCTTGTATGTCCGGCGGAAGGATGCGTATCTGTGATACGAGTTCCGGCGAGCCGTTTAAGCATACCAGTTTACCCCGTCATGCGGCGGCTCAGTGAGTAAACTTACTGGCGACTGCTAACGATTGTATGTAATGGCACGCAGTAAACCGCTGATTTGGTGTGGCTTTCGAATCTATGACCCATGTCACAGGTTGGCAGCCCGGATTAGAGCTCTCCCCTCATGATTGCCAAAGGCGTGAGGAGGTAGACTCCCAAAGAATCTCTTAGGGGTCCGAACAAGGATTGAGGCGGTGGCCTACCCCTGTTCGGGCGCCGGGAGTATAGGATGTTAAAACCTCTCGGGTTATCCTTATGAGCATTGATTCCTGGAAATTTTCTAACAGATCCCGTCTACAGTCCGGCCAGCTACGAATGAGTGGTTCCCGCCGGGGAGGGGAGACTCTGTTATCATGCCTCTATTTGCCATTATTTTGTTCGATGCCGACGTGTCTCCTAGTTCCTGTCGCAGCACACAGGCTATGTATATGGTGTGTAAGGTGTCTAGACAGATCCTGCAGGCCTAGGTCGACGGTCTTCTATAGTGGAGTTCCTGCCAGACAAGCTACGCAAACTATCTAGCCCGGCTAACAAGGAAAGGGTAACTTTAGGCAGTATTAACTCTAGCTCGCAAGTTGGTCGGACAGAGCAGCTGCCAGTGGCATCGACGTCTGCCGCGGCGTCGCCGGTGGTTTTCCCCGGTCTCGCCGCGGCGGATGCCGGGCAACCGCAGTCTGCGATGAGAGTTAGAAAGTCAGTTACGGATAGGCTCCAGGGTTCTAAACTTGTGTTGGATACCAGTGACTTTCAGGGTCCGGAGTTGTCCTCAACGCCGAAGGCTCCGAGCTCTACCAATAGGGACGGTGTCCACCCTCAGGCTAATAGGATTCAGGCAGATCTTCCTCCATCTTTTACCACACGAGAGGCGGTCACGACTGTAGAGTCTGACGAGGTGTTAGACCAGGTTACACTCGGGCAGACCGTAAGGCCACCCTTTAGGAACACAGTACCAAGCGGCACAGTCCTTCAACTGCCTCAAGTACCAACTATTCCGCCGGGGTCCCGAGACCGGGATTCCCCGTCATATAGTTCAGACTTAACATCCCAACCTAGTAGTAGTAAGATACTAACCACAAGTTCGGCAGATGAACAACAGACACAAGGAAACCAGTCTAGGCCTCTCAAACGACCGAAACCTCCTTGTTTTACGTCCAAACAATTAGATGAATTACTATATAAGGTTATGCAACAATGTGCCATAAGACGCCACGTAGTCCCTCCTCCGGCGGTGGGACCTCCGCCGGGTAGCCCCGTCACCTCTCCCCCTAGTGATACAGGAGGAGTGCCTAGTAATCCTGTTACCACACCGGGGTCACGGCCAGAACAAGTGTCCATACGCCCCTTGTCACTGGCCAAAATAAATATTATACCAGAAACTGATGTTTCAAGGCTTCCGACGCCCTCTAACGTAGCTCCCTCCGCCGCCGGTGAGCCGGTACAAGGCTTACCGTTGGACGGTCAGTTGCAATCCCGACAAGGAAATGTTTCAATACCGGCGAGGCCGAGTACCTCTTTCCAATCACCTATGTTTGGCTCTAGCACTCCGGTATCTTACGAGGGTAAAATGGACACTGGTTCTGGCCCACGACCTCAAGGTAGTGGGAAGGAGGATGGACGGTGTTCCTCCCTGAATCTTCCATCTCAAATTTCCCTTCAGCCTCGTCGACAGCCGGCGGCTGGCCCGCCGGTTCTCGACGAAAGCACAGCTTCTAACTCTCGACACCTACCCCCACAGTCTCAGACAACATTCGTTGATCATTCCCTAACCCTGAAAGTACCGGGGAGGCTTTGGCTCCCGGTTACAGCTATGACTAGAGGGGAGAGGCACAGGTCAGCTCAAGGTGAGGTCCCGGTGCCACAGGAATGGTCAATAGAAGTAAACAGACGCAAGGCTTTTAGGGAAAAGGACGAGCAAGGGAGAGTGTTAGATGTTATAATCCGGGCGGTCCCAGACCCGACAAATTTTCAATATTTTGTATGTAACCCAGGCCAGATGACCCCTCTCCTGCCGGATGCCCCTAGTCAGGCCCCTCCTCTTCCAGATGTCCCGATTTGCCCTGTTTGCTCTCAACGTTGCGGCATCAATAGTTGCCAGGCCTTGAAGGCTAATGAACCAAGCCAAAAGTTTCAAAGATGCAATCCCCATCATGATCAAAGGGAATTGAATCTGAGTGAGGTGGGGCATGGCCCTTGGGTAACGTGGGATCAGGAGCTCCAACATTTTGCTGTGTTTATGTCTGCTAATGCTGCGTTACCAGTTCCCCATCCGCCAAAGATTAAGTTTGACTGGCTTAAACGTGAACCCGGAGGTGTGCCCAGAGAGATCTTTGAATTCTTCATTGCCCCCCAGTTAGAGATCAAAGATTCTCCGGCTCCCTTTGTAACCCAAGATCCCATTGATCTCCAAAGAGATTTCCTGGTCAGAGACAATGCATAGAAAATTTATTGGCTTCCTTCTAACCAGGGACACAGCCCAAGCTGTGGCCCAACCAGTGCCGAATCCCCCTCGTCAGAGGACGGAAATAGTCAAAGCTTCTCACAAATACCTCCTCCCTTTCCCGGCTCAATCATTGACAGACATAAGAACCGCATTATTTGAGGCAGTCAGGGCACGGCAGCTTCTCAGACTCAGTATGGCGCAAGGGCTCCCTATTAACGCTTATTATAGGGTTCTCTACTCGCCTATATTGACAGCGACTCCTATTAATGAACAAACACTGAAAGATGTTAGGGCGGTAATTCAGGCTGCCAAAGATACACTCCCATAATCATCTTTAAGTGTAACATCCCTTGGATGGCTGGCGATCGGTGGACGATTTACCGGAGCCACAACAGAAGTTCTCTTTTAGACCCAGAATTTCTATTCTGAAATGCTGCTTCACATTATTCTACCTCCCCCTCTAAGCCAAGCTGGGCACAGGGAATCGAGATAGGAGAATTGTGTTACCGCGCCTTGGCTGCGCCAAAGTATTTTTTCTACTGCACATTTGAGCTGCGTCCTCGAGTGCATAACGGTTAGGGTACGGGGAGTCTATGCAATGTCCTACCCGGCGCCCAGATTTAAGGTGAGCGCTCTCCCTGATGACCAGACAAAGTAAAGGTGGAACACTAAACGGAAGGTTTTGTCAACAGTCCTCGGCGTATATATACGCCGCGGCTGTTTGAACTAAAACAACGACTTCCTTCAGCGGCGGATACTTCAGGATCAAGGGCCAAGTAGAGGTCCGCCGGTGGCCGGCCATCCTCTATATCTTGCCGGTACTCGTGGAATAATAGGCGGAATTGTTGAACGTCCTCACCTTGTTAACCCACTCAGGGAATTAATTGTTTGAGTTTTTGGAGCTAGTAGTTCTCCCCTACCCCGCGCTGTGCGCCGGGACGTAGTTTTTTATCCCAAGGCAATTTAGTTTTTTTCCCTAGGTAAGGGGTGATTCAATCCACCCTGTTACTCCACATACAAATACAACCGGATGGTTTTTTCCTTTTGTAACATGATGCTAAGTACCACATTTCACTTATGTCCCTGCCCACGGTGGAATAAGGACCTTGTGGGGTAAGAGTAACATTAATGAGTGAGGGGTGCCTACTGGAAAGTGGATTTCAGAACCCATTCCCGTGTGTGCCCCCAATACCTGCCAGGTGGAGCGGTCTCTAATTATGTGTGTATTCTTCTGACCGTCAAAGGCAGGCGTAGCTCACTCCGAGGATTGTCTTTCCCACCTGTCTCAGTTGTCATAATGTCAAATTTCGGCCATGTAGTATTGTTGGGTAAAAGAGGTTTTAGGACTTCCCCCTCTCCTTGGTGACAGGTGCGGGTAAGATTGTTCATTTCCCCTTGGTGAGGCGGAGGTGTTGGTTCCCCTTAATTGTCCTCCCGGCTGCCATGTAAGGCTCCTAACACGTGGCGCCCTTCTCGGCCCACCCTCAGTCCGCCGGGAGTAGGAGAATGTTCCTAGGCAGCCTTTCTTGTATACCACTAAAAAGTCAAGTATGGTCCCGGCCATAGCGGGTCGAGGTTCAATAGAATTGACCTAGGTGGCTGCTCTTCCGGGCCAATCAATCTCTTTTCAGTCCACGGCGGGAAATTATCCCGCCGGGACAGGTAGAGACGCGTGAGCCTAACCACTGTCAGTGTAACTCCATCAGAGTAGGCTAGACCCAGCCCCCGGTGTTCTCAGCTAGGAGACTTGTGGGGGGGCACCATCGCATGTTTTCTCTACGATACGACTTGCTACACAAAGGTTCGACAATCCCTAAGCTACGCTTCCCTATGCCGTGTCGGCTTATCGAGTTTTTGTCCCTTTTTTGGTTTCAAAGCCATAAAATCCGTGTTGGTTATTCACCTCAAACTGTTTTTTATGCGTAAAAGTTAAGTTTGTGGTATTACGCCGAGGGAGCCCACTCCGCACCGACCAAAATTGCCGACGAGTTGTTCTTTAGAATCGCGCTTGGTCAGGTTCAACTAGTAACTTTCCAAGCTCCCCCGGCATATTACCCAGCATAGCATTCTGGTCCTCCAATGCAAAAGGAGGACTCAGAAGTTAAGTTAAGCAACCTTAGGTATAGGCCAGCTCTTGTTATGAGCTGTGTGTGAAGAGAGAGTTACCTCGATCCCAGACATGTTTTTCAGTTTTTCTTTTTAATCTTAGGGTAAAAGAGTCAATTCCCGGTATACTTGCACACTGGCCTCGATCTCTCTCGCTTCACTAATAGTTGTTTTCTGTATTCACGGCTTAGAGTTTTGTGTACTGTGATAAGTGACACCCGTTCTGGGCAAGAAAAAGGGGGGGGGGGGAGGATATGTGTATCCCAGTACACCGGAATGTATAACCCCCCTCCGCCGGAAGACACGGGTTTCCAAGTACATCGGGAGGTAGCTCCCTCCGCCGGAACACACGGTCAAGCAGAGCAAGCCAGGTGCGGCTCCCGCTGGGGCAGGGCCCAACCATGTTTTACGAGCTAGAAGCTCAAGGGTTTATAATTTTTATGTTTAAGTGAATCTATAATTATGTTACTATACTTGGTCCGAGATGAATTAATTCAGAACCAAGCTTTTAAAGCTAGTAAAATTTGTTTTTTTATGTATGTAAAAGTTTTCTCTCTTAAGTTGCAACTAGATAGTTGGTGAGTGATCACCTAGTCAAGTGACATCGTGATGTTCACAAAGGATAAACTATTCACAAGTTTACAATCTGAGAAGAGTGATAAAAGTTTTGTATTAGCTGTTATTATCACATAGTACAACAGGTACCTCAAGTAGAGGCCCTAAGTACAGAGCAGGACTTCTTAGAAGCAACGTACTGCTCACACTCTTTTGTATTTTTCTATATTGTATGTACACAATAAAATTACTTATGCTGTTAAACAAATTCTGGACTTTACCTTGCGGTAACGGAGGTTCAGATATTGTTGCGAATGTCCCCCTCCAGTCTTGGGAATTCAGGCAACATCGTCAATGATGGAGGGGCCACTATTAAATTATAGGTTTGATTCCCGGGGGGAAGTAATGAAAACCTAATATTTAGTAGGGGCCCCAGAATCATTGATGATGAGGGCCCTCCCAACCATCCCCTTCCCATTCGTTTGATATCTGGAGTTTTATCTTGATATATCAGTGAAGGAAGAATGATGCGCTTGGCGAGAAGCGGCAAGAAGCCACAACACAAGAAATCCACCGAATGTGGGAAGCGTGTTTATAACAGTATTTAAGTATTAAAGTTTTTCTTTTTTCTTCTCTTATTTTTTACAAAAGTTTTTTCGTAGTGGGTACCCGATCTATAACGACACCATAAGAGAAGTAGCGTTGCACTTATGAAGATGACTCTTGATTCCTCCCCGCGGTGGCTGATTCAAACGGCCAACATGGGTGTTGAATGGAGACTATTATACTAATAGGCAACATCGTCAATGATTCCGGGGCCCCTACTAAATATTAGGTTTTCATTACTTCCCTCTGGGAATCAAACCTATAATATATATATATATATATATATATATGTTGGTAAAGCCAGGTAATAAATTTTCTTTAATACATACGAGGTTGAAAGAAATGGCAACTTCTGCGTTGGAAATTTTATTATTCAAAGTTTCCAGGTCTCTGATGAGTTTTCGCTGGGTGGCAGGAAGTAGATGAAGGAGATGAGCAAAATTCATGGTGGTACAGGGTTACATTAAAGTACATGAAGATACAGGATATACGACGCGTTTCACTGGACAACCAGCATTATCAAGTAAGGAAGGAATGATATAAAAGGTAAACAGGAAGGGTATATATAGAGGGTGGAGGATCAGAGGAGGCGGAAAACAGGGGGCAAAAGTCTGCTATTGGTGGAAGGGTAAACTAGGAGAGAGAAAGGGGGTAACCGCTTCACGCATGCGCACTGGATGCGGGATGGTGGTCGATAGGTGGGGTCGAAGCTGATTGGCTGCGTGTCGAGGGGCGTGGCCTAAGTTGTGTGGCGCCTGCAGAAGACGAAGCTGAAGGAGAAGGTGAAGAGTTAACCGACGTGAAACACGTCGGTTAACTCTTCACCTTCAGGCTGGAGCCATCAAAGACCACTATCTCACCCCTAACCACCCTCACCTCACACGCAACGAGTTAGAGAAACACACCACCATACTCGATAAAGAAAGTGACCCAAGGAGATTACCTATACTCGAAGCTTTATATATCCAAGCCTTACATCCCAACATCAACAACCAAACTCTGGACCTTCAGATCCTTCCTTCTGCCAAAAGGCACCACCCTACAGGACCTAACACCCCTCCTCGCCCCCCGGTGCCCTTGACGCAGCCCCCCGCGCTACCTCCTTCAGCTTCGTCTTCTGCAGGCGCCACACAACTTAGGCCACGCCCCTCGACACGCAGCCAATCCGCTTCGACCCCACCTATCGACCACCATCCCGCATCCAGTGCGCATGCGTGAAGCGGTTACCCCCTTTCTCTCTCCTAGTTTACCCTTCCACCAATAGCAGACTTTTGCCCCCTGTTTTCCGCCTCCTCTGATCCTCCACCCTCTATATATACCCTTCCTGTTTACCTTTTATATCATTCCTTCCTTACTTGATAATGCTGGTTGTCCAGTGAAACGCGTCGTATATCCTGTATCTTCATGTACTTTAATGTAACCCTGTACCACCATGAATTTTGCTCATCTCCTTCATCTACTTCCTGCCACCCAGCGAAAACTCATCAGAGACCTGGAAACTTTGAATAATAAAATTTCCAACGCAGAAATTGCCATTTCTTTCAACCTCGTATGTATTAAAGAAATATATATATATATATATATATATATATATATATATATATATATATATATATATACAGTATATATATACTGTATATACAGTCTATATATACTGTATATACAGTATATATATATATGTACAGTATATATATATATATATATATATATATATATATATATATATATATATATATATATATATATATATATATTCTGACATACGGAGCCCTGTATGTTAATTTAAGAGTTAGAATTAGAGTTGAAGGAGTGCCAAACTACCCAGGCGGCGAAGCAGCCAAGCGAGCGAACTAGCGAGTGGGAAACCAGCTCGTCCGCATACCAGCAAACAAGCCTTCACACCTGCGTGCGTCATAGGGGACCCTGCAAACTACTTCGATGACCCGACGTTATGACGTATGATCGACGCCAGGAGGCCCCTTTGGACAACGCACCTGCTACGCAACTCGAGGAGCTGCGATTAGAGCGCGCACCATCAACCGCCTCCTGATTCGTTCCTACACCATCATTGTTTAGTATATAAGACCCGAGTAGTGGGCATTCAAATCAGTCTCATTTGGAGTTGGGAAGGTGAACTTGCAGCTGGAGGAAGACGGGGTGAAGTATTATAATGGGTTTGTGACTGTCAGTCAGATTATATAAGTGTGTGTTAAGTGTGTTCGGTGTAAACACTTACGTTATGTTGGTTAGTGAGATATGTGATTGGGAAGAATTAACGTTAACGCTACTATTATGTACTTAACTATTTGATTGGGAATTAACGTTAACGCTACTATTATGTACTTAACTATTTTAGTTGACTGACTTGTGGACTAAAGCAACTCTTTAAGTAATTGGGTTATGATGAAAGTAATACTATTGTTTTATATTAATACTTACGAGTTCTTTCATTTTCTTTTAATTAAGCTTACATTGCTTACCGGTGCTTAGTACGGTGATGCTATTGTCTCATATTAGTAATATCGCCTTAGACTAACATGGCTGTTTTAATTTTACTTCTAGTGATTTCCTAAGCTGAAGAAAATTCTTTTAGCTTCAAAATATTATTTTGCTTTTCATATTATTTGAGTGAGACCTGAATCGAATCTATGAAGCGATCCTGTAACTTAATTTACTCATAATCAAACCTCAATGTTACGTGGTTAAGAAATACATTTAACTAATTATTAAATATATATCTAACTTTTTATGTGACTTTGATATTTAATCCGATGATAATAATAATAATAATACTATTAACGTAAGACAAGAACCAAGAATAATAACTACATTAAATATAAATAAAAGTACATATCAGAAAATTAGGTATTCATTTCAAAAAGCGTAAGAGACAGAAATATTCTTACCTCAATATTTATCTTTCAAGACTTTTTATAGAATTAATAGTCCTTCTTTAGATATAACTTATTCGGTTCATAACCATAGCCTACTAAGCTTCGGTTAAATAATAATTCTTTATAAATACTACAGTTTTAGTATTTTTTCATAATTAAAGAGTATCAGTCAATAATGGATACCAAGTCCTAAGATCCAAAAGGAAAGGAAGCAACAACAGGAAATAATTTTATTAGATTTTACTTTTGTTTTGCCTTCAGCTGACTGATACCTTAATATATATCTCTGTGCTATCTAGATTCATCAAGTTAACCACTTGAGGATCAAGATACTTAACAGAAGAGTGGCGACCTCGCCAGGATTCGTTTCATACAGTTTCACTCAGTTTCAATACCGTTTCACTACTTAAAAATCAAATATTAATCATGCCTCATCTAATTGATGACTAAGATGCTCGAGTTTTCATAGAATCAGAACCCACAGCCCCTGATATTGACTGTCTGTCAAAATCCGAACTGAAAGTGCTTGCCTCACATCTCCAATTAACTGGCTCAAACATGTCCAAAGTAGAGGTGGCTCAGACCAAAAAAACCCACCTGTTCCCTGTAGAAGGCGAGGAGGGTGACGGAGCAGTTGGTGGGATCCCGAGGAAACCTAACCAACTTGATGAACAATTGCCACCTGGTTTGACCGGTGATCAAGTACTGGAACTAGCCAGAATAAAGACCGAACAAGCCAGACTAAGTATAGAACTAGCCAGAATAAATGCCAGTGCAACAACCGAACAATGTGAATATCAATATCGTACGGCTCAACTAAATGTCAATACAAATGCTCCCGTAATTGCTCCCCCTCTGGGATTGACTGTGACTAGTATCATTCCACCTTTCACTGAGGATAATGTGCAGGATTTCTTTGTTTTGTTTGAGGAAGTTGCTGGAGGTATGAAGTGGACAAGAGATCAATGGCCTTTTATGTTACAAACCGTTTTGACAGGGCAGGCTCGAGCCACGTATTTGTCAGAAGTAGCAGAAGTTAGGCAGGATTATGACAATCTCAAAGAAGCTATCCTAAAAACCTATCAATTGCAGCCTGAGGCTTACAGGCAATCTTTCCGTAAAAAACAGAAGAAAGTAGAAGAAACCCATAAGGTATTTGCCAGGACCATGACTAAAACTTTCAATCATTGGGTCAAGAGTAAGAAAGTCACAAGCTACAACGATCTGAAGGAGTTGGTCCTGTTAGAAAATTTCCTATGGAAAATTGATTCTTCTGTATCCTATCATTTAAAGGGGAAAAAGGTAGATTGTCTTGCCGACGCCGCTGACATGGCTGACACATACATGCTCAACAACAAATTTCGTGGAAAGAAGCCCTACGATAATTCTAGTTCTAATTTTAAGTATATCAATCACAAATCTGACAGACCCAGTCACAAGCCTATAACGTCTTCCCCAGCTAGCCAAAATAGAATTGTTCCCCCAACTAAAAATGCGACTCAGGGCAATGGTAACAGAGGTGGGGCCCAAATTAATAGTAATGCTCAAAGAAGGAACGTTCCCGTATCCCCTAAAGTATGTACTTTTTGTGGCATGAGAGGCCACCTAGCTTATCAGTGCTGGGCCAAGGAGAAAACCGAGAGATCGGGGCAGACAGTTGCCGCCGTATCTCAAATTACATATGTGCCTTTAATGCAGGGCTCCCGACAGAAGGAGTACCTAGCACTAAAAGTTCCTTTAATGCAGGACTCCCGACAGGAGTACCTAGCACCAAAAGTTCCTTTAATAAAAGACTCCCGACAGAAGGAGTACCTAGCAGCTAACGTAAACCATCTGGACAGGGGTGTAGTAGCATGCGTGGTGCAACCCACTAGGGTTAAGCCAATAATAATTTCACCATCAGTGCAGGACAGTTACCGTCCCTTTATTTCATCTGGCAACGTGAGATTAAATGGTTGTA
The DNA here is from genome assembly GCA_032716605.1 of Paralithodes platypus. NCBI lineage: Eukaryota > Metazoa > Arthropoda > Malacostraca > Decapoda > Lithodidae > Paralithodes > Paralithodes platypus. The sequence goes on along the minus strand of CM064552.1, from coordinate 18,058,132 downwards.
TGCATGAGGTAAAAATTCTGAGAGACACAGGTTCTACTAGCACCCTCATGGTGAATCCTTACACTGAGTGCCCACCTGGCGAACCAGTTGTAATGAGAGGTGCTGGAGGCCAATTTTATGCACACTTGGTAAAAGGCGAAATTGAATGTGAGTTACTACAGGGTGAGGCCACCATAGCTTTGTGTAGGTCCCAAGATATCCCTGTGCCCGGGGTAACACTCCTTTTGGGGAATGATGTAGCAGGTGAGAAGGTCCGACCAGACCCCATTTTTTCACTTTCCCCTGTTAACGAGCCACTAACCGGTGAGCTCAAAAAGGAGATGCCAACAGTTTTCCCTGTGTGTGCTGTCACACGTTCAATGTCTCAAGTAGCAGTTCCCTCAGACAGAAATGTACCGAATCTAAGAGTTGATGAAAGGGATGATGAGAGTGTGAATGATGCTCCAACTGTGCCTGATTGTGACTGAGGTGGATTTATCTGACACCTTTATGGCTCATCTTGACCCTAACGATGACCATGAAACCCCTCCAAATTGTCCTAGTGGCCTGGTAGAGCTACAGAGAGATGATAGTGAATGCAAGGAGTTAGCTGCCAGGGCCGTGAGTGAAGAGGAATGTGAGAAGGAGGGTGGTGAATGTTTCTACCTCAAAGGAGGAGTATTGTGGCGTAGATGGAGACAGCCACACAGACCAATCGATGACGGGGCCTGGGACGTCCATCAAGTAGTAGTCCCCAAACCTTGTCGTAGAGATATCTTGGAAATGGCACATTGTATACCATTGGCAGGACACCTAGGTGTGAGAAAAACTCTAGACAGAATCAGAGCCCACTTTCACTGGCCAGGAATGCGTGCAGATGTAGTGGAGTTTTGTAGAGTGTGTCACACTTGCCAGATCACAGGAAAACCCAATCAGAAGGTGCCTGTACATCCTCTGGTGCCCTTGCCCGTTTTCGAGAATCCTTTTACTCGGGTGGTAGTGGACATTGTAGGGCCATTGCCTAAGACTTCCCAAGGTAACATTTATTTATTAACTATCATGGACATGGCAACTCGCTACCCAGAGTAGCCCTTAAGGACTACCTCTGCTCCAACTGTCATCAAGGAACTGCTCAAATTCTTCACCAGAATGGGTTTCCCCCATGAGGTGCAAAGCGATCAAGGAACTAATTTTACCTCTAACATTTTTCAGCAGTCCCTGAAGGAGTTGGGTATCAAGCATGTTAAGTCTAGCACCTACCACCCAGAGAGTCAAGGGGTTCTCGAACGATATCACCAGACATTAAAGGGAATGTTACGTAAGTATTGTACAGAGACCGGAGTTGAGTGGGATAAGGGGGTACCTTTTCGTTTATTTGCTACTCGTGAGGTTCCAACTGAATCCCTGGGTTTTTCCCCTAATGAGCTAGTTTTCGGTCACCAGGTAAGAGGTCCTTTGCAACTATTGCAGGATAGCCTAGTTGGCCAGGAGGGGAACCAAAACTTCTTCAAGTATGTTTCAGATTTCAAAACCTGGCTGAGATCCTCATGTGAGTTTGCCGCTCAAAACTTGACAGTGGCTAAAAGCTCCATGAAGAACTGGTATGACAGAAAAGCCTGTGAGAGGGAGTTTCAGCCCGGTGATGAGGTTTTGGTCCTGCTCCCCCTTTTTGGCCAACCTTTATCTGCCAAGTTCAGGGGCCCATATAAAATCATTCAGAGGGTGAGCATTACCGATTATCTAGTAACTACCCCAGACAGGAGAAAGCCTACGCAAGTATTCCATATAAATATGTTGAAACCCTACCATAGGTCCCCTGATTCCTCTCCTCCAGATTCTCCCACTGTGGCAGTGAATGTCAGGACCTGTGGACAGCCTGGTGCGGACAAACTCTTCAGTTCTCTTACTGACCCGCAACAGACTGTTCCAAGGCCTGAAGGTATCCATGCAGACTTTGACTTGTCATGTAGCCTATCCAACTTTCAGTATAACTCAGTAGCTTGGGGGGAATTACCATCTAAACTATGTCATCTTCCCTCTGATCAAGCGAGCCAACTAATCTCTGTTTTATCCCAGTCTCCCAGTGTGTTCCGTGATACTCCAGGGCTCACTTCTTTGGCCTTGCACGACATCGACGTAGGGGATGCAACTCCCATAAAACTATCCCCCTACCGTGTCTCACCACAACGCAGGAGTATACTGCAGGTCGATCTTGACATCATGTTTTCAAACCAGCTGATCACAAGGGCCTTAAGCCAGTGAGGTAGTCCGGTCATACTTGTGCCAAAGCCAGACGGGAGCCATAGGTTATGTATGGACTATAGGCAAGTTAATGCTGTCACAAAGAACGATACCTACCCACTGCCACGGATCAAAGATTACATTTACCGGGTTGGCCTCATACAGCAGTAAGATAAACTTAATGAGAGGATTTTGGCAATTAGCTCTCCCTTGTAGCGAGGTAAATATCATGCTTTCGTAGTGCGCTTTCAAGCCTTCAGCTGTGAGGTAATGCCTTGCAGTTCGAATAGCGCTCCAGCTACGTTCCGGCTATGTTCTGATGTGGTACCTGGAGACGTTGCCTACTTTGGGTGATATCCTTATTATATCCTCATTATAATCTTGACGTTGCCAATCTGGTGGTGAATCTATTTATGTATTATGTTTAATATTATGTACTATACTCCTTAAACTCTTTTCTAGGGGGGAGGTCTGACATACGGAGCCCTGTATGTTAATTTAAGAGTTAGAATTAGAGTTGAAGGAGTGCCAAACTACCCAGGCGGCGAAGCAGCCAAGCGAGCGAACTAGCGAGTGGGAAACCAGCTCGTCCTCATACCAGCAAACAAGCCTTCACACCTGCGTGCGTCATAGGGGACCCTGCAAACTACTTCGATGACCCGACGTTATGACGTATGATCGACGCCAGGAGACCCCATTGGACCATGCACCTGCTACGCAACTCGAGGAGCTGTGATTGGAGCGCGCACCATCAACCGCCTCCTGATTCGTTCCTACACCATCATTGTTTAGTATATAAGACCCGAGTAGTGGGCATTCAAATCAGTCTCATTTGGAGTTGGGAAGGTGAACTTGCAGCTGGAGGAAGACGGGGTGAAGTATTATAATGGGTTTGTGACTGTCAGTCAGATTATATAAGTGTGTTAAGTGTGTTCGGTGTAAACACTTACGTTATGTTGGTTAGTGAGATATGTGATTGAGAATTAACGTTAATGCTACTATTATGTACTTAACTATTTTAGTTGACTGACTTGTGGACTAAAGCAACTCTTTAAGTAATTAGGTTATGATGAAAGTAATACTATTGTTTTATATTAATATTTACGAGTTCTTTCATTTTCTTTTAATTAAGCTTACATTGCTTACCGGTGCTTAGTACGGTGATGCTATTGTCTCATATTAGTAATATCGCCTTAGACTAACATGGCTGTTTTAATGTTACTTCTAGTGATTTCCTAAGCTGAAGAAAATTCTTTTAGCTTCAAAATATTATTTTGATTTTCATATTATTTGAGTGAGACCTGAATCGAATCTATGAAGCGATCCTGTAACTTAATTTACTGATAATCAAACCTCAATGTTACGTGGTTAAGAAATACATTTAAGTAATTATTAAATATATATCTAACTTTTTATGTGACTTTGATATTTAATCCGATGATAATAATAATAATAATACTATTAACGTAAGACAAGAACCAAGAATAATAACTACATTAAATATAAATAAAAGGACATATAAGAAAACTAGGTATTCATTTAAAAAAGGGTAAGAGACAGAAATATTCTTACCTCAATATTTATCTTTCAAGACTTTTTATAGAATTAATAGTCCTTCTTTAGATATAACTTATTCGGTTCATAACCATAGCCTACTAAGCTTCGGTTAAATAATAATTCTTTATAAATACTACATGACTTTAATTAGTTTCAGTATTTTTTCATAATTAAAGAGTATCAGTCAATAAAGGATACCAAGTCCTAAGATCCAAAAGGAAAGGAAGCAACAACAGGAAATAATTTTATTAGATTTTACTTTTGTTTTGCCTTCAGCTGACTGATACCTTAATATATATCTCTGTGCTATCTAGATTCATCAAGTTAACCACTTGAGGATCAAGATACGTAACAATATATATATACTGTATATATACTATCGTCCAATTGCTCTCATCTCTTGTATCTCTAAAGTTTTTAAAACTATTCTTGCATCCAAATTTCTTAAGCATTACTCCTCTCATAATCTACTCTCAGATCGCCAGTATGGCTTCCTTAACCCGTCCAGCCCCAGCGACGCGTCTGACGCGTCGGCGATGTATGTAACGCACAGCCCCAGAGACGCGCCTGACGCGTCACCCTAATTGCGCCGACCGTAAGCTCAGGTGTAGCCACTCAAGAGGGCTCAGATTTGTATGGGAACTGTATACGTATCCCACGCAACCGTGCCGATGGTTGAAAACTCTCAAAGTCCACATGCGTGCGCGCGAAATAACCTGGTTTTTTGGGATAATTGCCTTCAATTTTTTACTCTTGTAAAATCCGTTTTCGGGGGCTCTGTAGGACCATTTTTTAAGCTTTTTGAGCGGTTTTTCGTGGTTTTCCCTTCATTCCTAACCCATTCGCTATTGTTTCTGGAATAAAACAATTTTTTGAAAACCGGCCGGGTTCTGGTGTGCAAACATTACAAAACTAGCCGGGGCTCCACGGGTTAAGGGTCACACTACTATACTGGTGATCTTCTTTCATATCTTACTAACTCTTGGTCATCCTCCTTTCGGAACTTCGGTGAGACTTTTTCTATTGCACTAGACATATCGAAGGCCTTCGATAAAGTCTGGCACAAATCTTTAATTTCTAGACTACCCTCCTTCGGTTTCTATCCCTCCATCTGTGCCTTTGTCTCCAATTTCTTTTCCGGCCGTTCCATAGCTGCGGTTGTGGACGTCCATCGCTCACTTCCTCATCCTATCAACTTCGGTGTTCCTCAGGGCTCTGTCCTATCTACCATTCTCTTTCTAATTTTCATAAATGATTTTCTCAACTGTACCTCCAGTCCCATCCATTCATACACAGACGACTCTATCTTACACTACTCAATTAGTTTTCTTGAACGCCCCAGCCAGCAATCCCTCAAATACAAACGTAATGTCGAAGCCATGCAACACTTATCTTCTGATATAACTACTATTTCCAATTGGGGCAGAGAAAACCTTGTTACCTTTAATGCTTCCAAAACCCAATTTCTTTATCTTACTACCCGTTCGGAACTTTCAGTAGACTATCCCTTACACTTCAACAATACAAAAATCAATCCTTCATCTTCTCTCAATATTCTAGGCGTCTCCTTTTCTTCTGCTCTCACTTGGAAGGACCATATAACCAGTCTTGCTAAGACAGCCTCCCAGAAGCTGGGTGTGCTCAACTGCCTCAAGGGGTTCTTTAACCCTACGCAGCTTCTTGCTCTGTACAGGGGCACAGTGCATCCTGGTATTGAATAATGTTCACATGTGTGGGGAGGATCCTCTCACACCGCACTCCTTGACAAAGTAGAAAGGAAAGCCTTTCGTATCATTAACTCCCGTCCACTCACCAACTCTTTGCAATCTCTCTCTCTTTGCCGCAATGTTGCATCTCTCTCGCTATTCTATCGCTACTACAATAATCAGTGTTCCTCAGAGCTTTCCCAGTGTATACCACCTCCTCTACGTAGGATACGTAGTACCCGTCTTACAACACAATCCCACCCTTATTTTCTGCAACTCTCCAACCCAAGAGTGAAACAGTATTCTCAGACTTTCTTCTATTCAACTGCTGAGCACTGGAACTCTCTCCCAGAATCAGTCTCTCCCTCTTCCTATGACTTAAATTGCTTCAAAGTGTGTCCAGGCATTTTGGCTCGAATGTCCCTTGATTTTGGCCCTGTCACTCTCTCAACTCTGGGGGAGGCACTCGCTACAGGCAGTTCTGCCTTTTGCCTCCCTCACTCACATAGGAAAAAAAAAAAAAATATATATATATACAGTATACAGTGTATATATACCGGTATACATATTATATATATATATATATAATTATATATATATATATATATATATATTATAAGTATATATATTATATATACCGGTATATACAGTATATACATATATATATATATATATATATATATATATATATATATATATATATATATTTATATATATATATACAGTATATATATATATATATATATATATATATATATATATATATATATACTGGGTGTCCCAGGAGGAAAGGGCATAACTTTGAGAAATGTTCTATAAGAAATTTTCCAAATCTCGACCAGTATAGAGATATTGCATGTTGGAAATGGTATTTTCTTCAGTAATTCCCCAAAAGGCTGGCCTAGCTGGCCTACTGCCTAACACACCTCCATCTTTCTGCAATTAGTTTACCATGTTATTATAAAGATACTATAATTCTGTAAGTTGCAAATTGATTATAGACATATTAGCTTACTTTGGACCAGTTGGAAATTATTTGACATGGAAGAGTCCATTACAGTGATGCGGGAGATGACACTAAATCAAACCTTCAATATCTTCTTAACGGTTGAGATTTGGATTTTTTGTTATAGAACATTGTATGATTAGAATACCTCGTTTTATCATTTCCTCAAGTTATGCCCTTTCCTCCTGGGACACCCTGTATATATTTTTTTTTTTTTTTTTTTTTTTTTTTTTCTATATTCCAACTACTCCCTCTCGGGCATAGGCTGAGAGCCTGTACATTCCACCGCTCAACACGGTGAAGCCCGTGAGGTCTTGTTCCAGTCTGGGGAGTGAGACATGCGAAGCAACCATCATGGCTCGAAGCAGCTCCATCTCTGAAGCGGCCGGTTGCCTCGCCCAAGTGCTTCACCGTCTCACCCTCCAGACTCAGACCCTCACTCTCAGAACGCCACCTATTGAGCAGTGAACTCACTATATATATATATATATATATATATATATATATATAGTTATATATATTTATATATGTATATATATATATATTTATATATACCGGTATATATATATATATATATATATATATATATATATATATATATATATATTTACTGTATATATATACTTGTTTGTTAATTTCATTAATCGAGTTTAGGAGTAAAGTTGGTTACTGGAGAGAACATAATAACTCAACTGCTGAGCTCTGGAACTCTCTCCTAGAATCAGTCTTTCCCTCTTCCTATGACTTAAATTGCTTCAAACTCTGTGTGTCCAGGCATTTTGGCTCGAACGTCCCTTGATTTTGGCCCTGTCACTCTTTCAACTCTGGGGGAGGCACTCGCTACAGGCAGTTCTGCCTTTTGTCTCCCTCACTCACATATAAAAAAAAATATACAAAAAAAATATATATACAGTATATATATATATATATATATATATATATATATATATATATATACAGTATATTATATATATATTATATATATAATATATCTATATATTATATATATGTTTCTAATCTCTCAGTGGGTTCGAACCGCCGACCGTCAGGACGATAGTCGGCGCTTTAATCAACTACTGTAGAGTCGACTAACGTCCGGACTGTCGGCGGTTCGAACCCCACTGAGAGATTAGAAACATTTAGTGGCTCACGTGTATTTGTGTTATATACTCAATATATATATATATATATATATAAATATATATATATATATATATACTGTATATACTGTATATACATAATAAAAAATGCCCCAAAATCCCAATCATTTGACCGGTGGGGTGAGGTAGCTTTTGGAGACATGACTTACATCCTCACCAATCAGCTCCTCCATATAGAGATAATTGGCTTTGTGTCCACCCAAATGTACCCGACTTGTTTACTCGTTGGCCAGACAGAATGGCCTTTTATGTACAATGTGAATATGATTATGGAAATGGCGTGTTGGACTGAGAGAGAGAGAGAGAGAGAGGGAGAGATAAAGAGAGAGAGAGAGAGGAAATGGAAAGCCAAGGTAGGATCAATTTGGTCTTGTCACCGATGCAACAACACTGCACTGTAAAAAATGTAGGCTTATAATTTGGACATCGCTTAACACTATCTGGCCCAATATTTGCGGGTGTGTATATATGTATGTACAGTTGGCCTCGTAAGCTCTGTTCTTCATTCTGATCTTATGTATGAAAGTTAAATTAGTATGGATGAATTGCAAGTGTGGTTATTTTTGATTATCAGTTAACTAGTCAGAGGAGTTAACCACAAACTGCACTCATATGTTAATTGCTTGCATTATATTTCCATGCATAAGATAACGGAGAGGAACGAAGCTTATTTGGGTAAATGTACATATGAGTAAATCTCTATCCTTTACTGTACTCTTATCTGCTCTAACATATAACCACTCTATACTAGCAGCAATGATAGTACTCTTTCTCCTTTATTGTACTCTTATCTACTCTAATATGACCACTTTATAGCAGTTATGATGCTACTCTTTTTCCTTTATTGTACCCTTATCTACTCCAACATGACCACTTTATAGCAGTTATAATGGTACTTTTTATCCTTTACTTTACTGTTATCTACTCTAACATGACCACTTAAAAACAGTTATGATGGTACTCTTTCTCCTTTATTGTACCCTTATCCACTCTAACATGACCACTTTATAGCAGTTATGATGGTACTCTTTCTGCTTTAATTTACTCCTATCTACTCTAACATGGCCACTTTATAGCAGTTATGATGGTACACTTTCTCCTTTACTTTACTACTCTTATCTACTCTAACATGACCACTTTATAGCAGTTATGATGGTACTCTTTCTGCTTTAATTTACTCCTATCTACTCTAACATAGCCACTTTATATCAGTTATGATGGTACACTTTCTCCTTTACTTTACTACTCTTATCTACTCTAACATGACCACTTTATAGCAGTTATGATGGTACTCTGTCTGCTTTAATTTACTCCTATCTACTCTAACATGGCCACTTTATAGCAGTTATGATGGTACACTTTCTCCTTTACTTTACTACTCTTATCTACTCTAACATGACCACTTTATAGCAGTTATGATGGTACTCTTTCTGCTTTAATTTACTCCTATCTACTCTAACATGGCCACTTTATAGCAGTTATGATGGTACACTTTCTCCTTTACTTTACTACTCTTATCTACTCTAACATGGCCACTTTATAGCAGTTATGATGGTACTCTTTCTGCTTTAATTTACTCCTATCTACTCTAACATGGCCACTTTATAGCAGTTATGATGGTACACTTTCTCCTTTACTTTACTACTCTTATCTACTCTAACATGACCACTTTATAGCAGTTATGATGGTACTCTTTCGCTTTAATTTACTCCTATCTACTCTAACATGGCCACTTTATAGCAGTTATGATGGTACACTTTCTCCTTTACTTTACTACTCTTATCTACTCTAACATGACCACTTTATAGCAGTTATGATGGTACTCTTTCTGCTTTAATTTACTCCTATCTACTCTAACATGGCCACTTTATAGCAGTTATGATGGTACTCTTTCTGCTTTAATTTACTCCTATCTACTCTAACATGACCACTTTATAGCAGTTATGATGGTACTCTTTCTGCTTTAATTTACTCCTATCTACTCTATTATACTATGCTGCACTCTTCTCTACTCCAATCTTCTCTATTATATCTACAGTACTTTCTGCATTACTCTATTGTACTCCTTTTCTTAACTCTTTTCTACTCTATTGTACTCTACTGTACACTACTCTAATCTTCTCTGTTTTATCTACTCTCTCCTTTACTCTACTGTACTTCTACTTTACTTCTCTTATCTACTCTATTATATTACTCGTATACTGTATTAATCTCTACTCTACTTTCCTATATTTTATATACTCTCTACTTTATCAATTCTCTTTAACCTCTACTATATTATATGTTATCCGCTCTCTACCTTACTCTATTCTGACCCACTCCTTAACTTTATTCCATTTCATCTACTCTCAACCATACTTTAATCTGACCTACTCCTCTCCAATTCAGCTTCCTCTACCTCCACACCCAGATGGCCCTTACCTGTGGGCCGCTAATTGATTGTTATTACCTGACCAGTAGAGCCCCAACATGACCACTGTATAGCGTTGATGGGGTGTAATGGACCCCTGGTGATACATCTTAAACACTACAGTCGGGGGAGAGAGAGAGAGAGAGAGAGAGAGAGAGAGAGAGAGAGAGAGAGAGAGAGAGAGAGAGAGAGAGAGAGTACAAAGGAAATCAAACAACAACAGGTCTTGTGACCCCTCTAGGCTGCTTGTCCTCCAAAACACTGAGGATCAAATGTCAAAATAGTGGTTTAGAGAGGGTAAGGGAAAATGGGAAAGGGAACTACTGCCCTGGAACTAATGTCCGTAGCAGGATTAGGATGTTAGTAGGGAACAGATGGGTTAGTAACATTACACAGTTATAAGTGATCTTTCTTATATCTGGGAAAAAGAGAGTAACATCTTAGGAATTTATATACACAATAATCCTTGATGAATCTGAGGGGGAAATAACATATAGTTATTCATTTACAAACGCAGTCAGTCGCGAGTTTGAGGCAAGATATTTGTTTAGGTGAAGTTTAAAAGAATCAACGGTTCTGCCCTCTATAACATCTCAGGGAAGCCCATTCCACAAGTTGACAACTCGATTGAAGAAAACATTCTTAGATTAATGTGAGTTAAAAGATTTACCAATAATGTTGCAACCGTTTCCCCGCGTGTAATTAGATTGGTCGATAGTGAAGTACTTACTACAGTTCATTTTGTCGATGCCTTTGATGATTTTGAATACTTGAATTATGTTGCCTTTTTTAATTTGCGCTGGGTTAATGAAAATAGATTTAATTCTCAAAGACGCTCCTCGTATGATTTGTACTTTAGGCAAGGTATCATGTTGGTAACTCTACGTTGAACTCATTCTAGCTTGTCTATATATTTTTGGTAGTAAGAGTACCAGGATTGAACACAGTATTCCAGAAGAGGGCGGACTATAAAGCCTTCTTGATAACTTCTGTACATTGTTGACTAGGTTTTAGGTTACTCAATATTGTTACTCCCAAATCAGTTTCTCTGTCCACACTCTTAAACTGGGTGCCATTCATCGAATAGTTTGCTTTCTCATTTCGGTTTCCGATATGTAGTACTTTAGAGAGAGAGAGAGAGAGAGAGAGAGAGAGAGAGAGAGAGAGAGAGAGAGAGTTACAAGGGGTCACAAGGAATATTTAGTATTTCAGAGACTTTGCGGTCCATTCCGAGGAGATACTCGAAGTGGAAGGAGAAAGACTGTTTAGTGCACTACACTCATTACAGAGTGTGCAAAATACTATCTACTCTCTTCTTGAACGCCTCTACTGAAGAACTGTTTACAACTTCGGAGGGAAGTTTGTTCCAGGTAGAACAGATCTTATATGTGAAAAAGGTTTCCACAAATAATACGGTAGTGCTGAACCTTTTCAATTCTAATTTCCACCCATGCTGCGTGTTGTATTCATATTGAGACTAAACATTTTGCTATAATCCATCTTGTCAAACCCATTAAGTATTTTTAAAACTTCAATGAGCTGACTTCGTAGTCTGCGTGTCTCCAACGAAAAGAGATCAAGAGCTCTCAACCGGTCCTCATAGCTCAGTCTTCTAATCGATGGAATAAGCTGTGTAGCTCTAGCTTGTACTCTTTCTAGTCGCTTTATATCTTTCCTGACTGCTAGAAACCAGAATTGAACAGCATACTCCAGGAGAGGCCGTATCAGAGCGTTGTAAAGTGTGATGACTATTTCTTTATTTCGATACTTAAATTCCCTCTTAATATAGCCCAATAATTTCTGAGCTTTCTTCTCTACTTTAATGCACTGCTTGGAAAACTTTAGGTCACTGCTAATCAGGACACCCAAATCCTTTTGCAAGTCAGTCACTTCCAGAGGCATTTCCAATAGTGAATAGCTTGACTTGGGGTTTGCTTGGCCGATATACATCACCTTGTACTTTTCCAAGTTTAGAGGCATCTGCCATGTCTCCGACCATTCACCCAGTTTGTTGAGGTCCATACTGAGCTGTTCAACCCCTTTGGGGTCTTTCATATTCATCCCAAGTTTTATGTCATCTGCAAACTTGGAGATCACACTCAGCAGACCAATATCTATGTCATTGACATAATATATGATAAACAGAAGTGGGCCAAGGACAGATCCTTGTGGAACTCCAGAAGTGACTGCAGTTCACTCAGAAGAAACACCATTGATTACCACTCATTGTTGTCTACCTGTTAGCCAACTTTCTATCCAATTTGTGACCTCTGTATTGATACCTAGCACAATCACTTTTGACATCAGCCTGCAATGAGGCACTTTGTCAAAAGTTTTTTGAAAATCTAAGTAATGGATGTCTATGGCTCTACTTTTGTCCTACTCGCTCAGTATTTCATGGAAAAATTCCAGCAAATTGGTAAGACATGATCGGTGTCACCGGAATCCATGTTGGGAATTTGTAATTTAATTCTGGATTTCTAAGTAGTCAACTATCTTGTCTACTAATATTCCTTCTAAGAGTTTTACTATGATTGAAGTCAAGCTAATTGGCCGATAATTCTTGGGACACTCATGATCCCCTTTCTTAAAGATTGGTGTCACATTGGCCAGTTTCCAGTCTTCATGAACCTCTCCATTTTCTAGTGATTTATTGAAGCTGTCTGCCAAGAAAGGTGCGATTTCATCTCGTGCAACTCAACTCGGGGAAGAAAGCTATCTGGGCCGGATGACTTGAACCTATTTAACTTATCTATACTTTATGCTACCTCCTTATTGGGTACATCTAATTCTGCTAGGAACTTCACCCCCATGCACTAATCCTGGACTTGGTATTTTTCCTTGTGAATACTGAGGCAAAATAGTCGTTTAGGGATTTAGCTATATCAGTGTCAGAAGTTTGAAGTTGGCCTGTTGGGTCCTATAGAGGCCCAATGCTACTTTTGACTGGCTTCTTGCTGTTTACATAGCTGAAGAACTCTTTAACCTGTGGAGCCCCGGCTAGTTTTGTAATGGTTGCGCACCAGAACCCGGCCGGTTTTCAAAAAATTGTTTTATTCCAGAAACAATAGCGAATGGGTTAGGAATGAAGGAAAAACCACGAAAAACCGCTCAAAAAGCTTAAAAAATGGTCCTACAGAGCCCCCGAAAACGGATTTTACAAGAGTAAAAAATTGAAGGCAATTATCCCAAAAAAACAGGTTATTGCGCGCTCGCGCGCACGCACGTGGACTTTGAGAGTTTTCAACCATCGGCACGGTTGCGTGGGATACGTACACAGTTCCCATACTAATCTGAGCCCTCTTGAGTGGCTACACCTGAGGTTACGGTCGGCGCAATTAGGGTGATGCGTCAGGCGCGTCTCTGGGGCTGTGCGTTACATACATCGCCGACGCGTCAGACGCGTCGCTGGGGCTGTACGGGTTAAGACTCTCTTTGCAGAGGGCTGCAACCCTTAGTTCTTAATTCCGCTTTGCTTCCTTTATAAGAGATTTCACTCTTCTACACATATTTTTGAATTAATCTTAATCTCTTTGGTCATGAATTATTTTGGAATTTCTGTATGCAACCTTTCTCTTTCTAATTGCTGAAGCTATGTCACTTGTGAACCATTTTGGTTGGGGTGAACCTGATTTGATAAGTTTAGTAGGAACGAATGCAACTTTTCGATCCACAAACTGCTGTATGAATAAGCACCAATTCGCATTAATATTCTCGACCTAAAGAGAGAGAGAGAGAGAGAGAGAGAGAGAGAGAGAGAGAGAGAGAGAGAGAGAGAGAGAGAGAGATGACCACTTTATAGCCCTAATGGTGTGTTTAGGCCCCCTGGTACTCCATCTTACACACCACAGTCAGGGAGAGAGAGAGTTACACAGAGTTACACAGATACTCAGACCACATAGACTTTGCGGTCCCTACTAGGTGGTCCGGCCTTAATACTACTAGACAGGGACAGTTAATGGTAAAACAAAATATGACAGCAAAGAAGAAGGCTCTCTCCCCACCCTCCGGCTAAAAAGCCCTACCGGAAAAGAGGATGAAGTATATAACCTTATGGGTAAGGAAATATCCACAAGGAAAGTTTTTAGAGAGTATAGAAAGAAATTTGTTTGAAAGGGAAATTACACTTACCTACTGATTAATTCATACCGGTATATATCAAAGTGAGTGAGAGAGAGAGAGTAAGAGTGAGTGAGTGAGTGAGTGAGTAAGAGAGAGACTCTTGATAGATAAGTATATGAATCCCTTTACCTCACTTATGTCGTGTAGTGGCTCCTAGATAGTGCTACATCCTAACACCACCAGTCATGCCAATCCACAATACTCTCACCCCTAGATTAATGGCATCCTTGGCCGCCAGCAGTATATTCCTACGAAGGGGGGGGGGGGGGGAGAGAGAGAGAGAGTGTGTGAAAGAGAGAGAGAGAGAGAGTGAGAGTGAGTGTGAATGAGAGTGAGAGGGAAAGAGAGATAGAGTGGGAGTTTGTGTTGTGAGTGCTTGTACGGTGGCGCTAATAAGTCATGTCCCAGCTGCCATTACGTTTGGCTCGCTCTGTGCTATATTAATGTATGTCAGATGTTGAATAGGGTGGGTAAGTGAAGGAACATGTTTGTATATTTCACTCGATATGAAAAAATCAAGCTTATATATTGCTGATCACAATCATTGATCAAAACATACTTTGTGCAGAAACATCACTTATTAGCACGACTGTACGTATGATGGACGGAGATATAAGTAGATATTAGTAGAGAGCCACCCAACAAAAGGAAAACATTTCTATTCGGAAATTAATATTAAAGAGGAAATAGATAGGATGCATTTCAGATACTCAACTAAAAGTTAAAAAGAGGGAAGAGAGGAAAGATGATATGTGGAAATAAAGGGAGTTATTTTTCTTCCCCATCCTATTATCTCTGACACATACCATCATCATCATCATCATCATATCTCTCTCTCTCACACACACCTGTCATTTACCCCCCTAATTATATTCTCAGCCTACTTATCACCTCCAGTATTAATGAGCCACTACTACCACCCCTCAGAGATAGGCCGGATGATAGCGACCACCTTCTAAGTAAAGCCAGAACTAAGGTGTGTGTGTATATGTATGTATGTGTGTGTGTTTATTTGTATGTGTTGCAGTGCATGTATGTATGATGTATGTATGTATTGTATGTATGTAAGCCAACCCAGTTTCTGACCTCCCCCTCACCCCCATCCCCACAACTCGTGCCTCTCCCCTTTCATTTACCTCTCCTAATTATAGACCCAGCCTACCATCACCTCCAGTACTAATGAACCACTACTATCAGCCCTCATAGATAGACCGAATGATATTGCTCACCATCTAAGCCAGGGGCCCAGCACTATTTTTTCCATTATTTGTTTTGTATTTTATAAGTCGAATAATATTATACTGGTAAGTAAAGTCAGAGTGAGTATCTCATTTAGTAAGTTATATTCTGGCTATTCAGTAGATCCTTTTTTTTTTATCCTACTACTAAGTAAAGCGAGGAACATTGTTCTTATTTTTGTCCGCTGTTTTCAGAGTAGGTCATTGTAAACCTATACACAAAGATAGTATAAAAGTAGTAGTCGTAGTAGTCGTTCCTTAGGCTGCCTGGCCAAACAGCCCCGAGCTCCTAAGGAAGGCCACGCCCGAGACCGGGTTTTCCCACAAAGTTCTCAAGGAGTGTGTGTTGTGTTGCCGGCATAAGTGGTTGTGTGTTATGCAGCCTTCGAGAATGTGTTTGATAGTGTGCAGTGTTGTGTTACAACCCGGACACTGGACAGGTGTCCAGGACGGAGTCATCCAGCCTCTTCTGATAACTCAGAAGGGCTGGGTTGTGCCCACATTGAAGCCTAGCCAGGTGGACTCTGTCCTCACGGGAAATTAGGGTTTCTGAGGGATGGACTTCAGGGAGCCTTGCATATATATATATATATATATATATATATATATATATTCTGCCAACTATAAGACGATTTTATTGCGCTTAGGAATGACTTCTAGCAATAATAAGACTTCAACGTATCTCAAACAACTCACTACCACAGATCCATCCAAATCTACATAATAAAATATAAGACACGTCACTGGTACTCAAATGGTTAAGTTACGCAGGTAGGTCCTCTTAAATCCATAAGTAAAGCGATTATATATTTTTTAGTCATGTACTTTCCGAGAGAGGACCTTTAAACGTCTAAGTATAGCAAGGACAATTGTTCAGTCGGCAATTTTCAAGGTTGGACTCATGTACAGTTACCCACATATTTTCTGTTCCTCTCATTGATCTTATCCACAGAAATACAATGCGCATGGTTCAATTACGAGTAGAGTTTCTTATGCAGCGGCTAACTCACCTGATTAGTCAACTGATTATTAAAATAAACCACACTCGCCATTCATTCATGCTATTTTACTTTCATACATAAGATCACACTGAGAAACAGAACTTATGTGGCCAACTGTACATTGAGTATTGATTTTTATATATTTATATTGTATTTATTAGTTGGTTATGTTCAGTGAGACCCTTCTAGAATATATCTCATAGTATGTTTAAGGAGGGGTGGGGGGACCTGCTTTTTTTTTCTCCTTTTCTCTTTTCCTCTGGCTTCTATCCATTCGGCCCCATTCAGCCTACTGTTTTAAGACGTTTATCCCCATCCAGGTGTCGATTTCTTCCTGGCGAACGATAGCGAGTCAGCATTGTATGGAGAAATCCGGCTTCACCGGAGACATATTTCTATCGAAAAATGTAAACATTTAGGCTGATGTCAATTTTGTTTTTAAATATTCTGGCTCGCTACCGCTCGCCAGGAGAAAATCGACACCTGGATGGGGATAAACGTCTTAAAACAGTAGACTGAATGGGGCCGAAGGGATGCAACTCAGGGAGAGAGAGAGAGAAAAAAACAAAGAGGTCCCCCCCCCCTTAATACTATTTGTGGTAGCATTATGTTCCGTATTCCCAGACAAACCCCATCATGGTCGGTGCTAATTACTATAGGTTAGCCGTATTCCTAGGCTAGAGCAAATGGGCTGTAAAATTCCACACCTATTCTCTGGTTGACCCTTCCCAAATGGTAGAAATATGAGCTTCAGCTACCCATGTCGTTTGTGAGTTATAGAGGTTAATTTTACAGAGTTTTGGCCTACCTATTTGGGCTATAGTCTATTCGCTGTAAGTAGGCGAGAAATCATTACCTTCTTATCTCTGTCACTCAAAAAGGGCCAGAGCAAATTGGCTGTAAATTTCCTTATCTATTCTTGGATTAACTCTTCCCAGATGGTGAAAATATTAGCTCGATTACTCTAGTCGTGTTTGTGTTACAGAGGTTAAAGGTCATGATGTCTCGCTTACTTACAGCGAATAGACTATAGCCCAAACAGGTAGGTCCAAAACTCTTTAACATTAACCTCTATAGCTCACAAACGACATGGGTAATTGACCACTTGCGAGTTTTGGTCTATAAGGAAGTTGGAGCTGTGGCCATCAATATTTAACAGAATTTAATTGATTATGTATGTGTGGATGAACGAATGAAGAAATCTGTGATGGTTGCTAGGGTGTATAGGGGTATTGGGGGGGGGGTCTGTCTGATCATTATGTAGTGGTAGCTAAGGTTAGGATACAAAAGAAGTGGGTGAGGAGAGCTGGAGGGAGGCGAGAGGAGGGTGGAATGGTGAAGAGGGTGGAGAGGTTGCAGGAGGAGGAAGTCAGGGAGGAGTACAGGAGAGCAGTGGAAAGACGACTAGGTGGGTTCGACCTGGAAATTATGGAGGAAGTGGAGGAGATGAGCAAGGTGTTTAAGGATGAGATCTGTGCAGCATGTGAGGAGGTGTGTGGAGTGAGGAGAAGAGGGAGGGGAGTGAAAGGTACAGCATGGTGGACAGAAGAGGTAAGAATAGCTGTGGAAGAAAAGAAGAAAGCATATAGAGAGTGGTTGGGTAGTAGAGGGAATGAAGATTTCGAGAGACAGAAACGAGCGAGGTACCTGGAGAGTAGTGAAGGAAAGTAAGAGAAGAGTAGATGAGGAATTTGGAAGGAATCTGAGTGTAAAATGGAGAGAGAGTAAGAAACTGTTCTGGAAAGAAGTCAAGAAAGTTAGGGAAGGTAGCAGGGGAAGCAGTAAGGGTGTGAAAGATAAGAATGGGAGAATGCTAGCCGAGAAGCAAGAGAGAGTCGAAAGATGGAGGGAGTACTTCAGTGAGTTGCTAAATGTAAGGAATGAAGAGCCAGCAAGCATAGCTGGATATGGTATGGGAGAGAGAAGAAGAGAAGTAGTGGAGGAGGAGGTGGGGATCAGGTCAGAAGTGTGGGAAGCCATGAAAAGAGTGAAGTTGGGGAAAGCACCAGGAACAGATGGAGTGTGTGGGAAATGTTGAGGTATGGTGGTGAGATAGTGATAGAATGGGTATGGAAAATGTGCAAACTAGCATGGGAGAAGGGGAGTGCACCCGATGACTGGAAGACTGGCATAATAGTCCCCCTATATAAGGGCAAAGGGGAAAGAGGAGTGTGTGGTAACCACCGAGGAATATGTCTTCTAAGCGTAGTAGGGAAGGTATACAGTAGGGTAGTGATTGAGAGAGTGAGAGTGAGAACGGAGAAATGGATAGGCGACGAGCAGGGAGGTTTTAGGAAGGAAAGCGGATGTGTAGATCAGATTTTTACCCTGAATTGTGTTGTGGAGAAATATCTGGAGAAGAAACAAAAGGTGTATGTTGCCTTTATGGACTTGGAGAAGGCCTATGACAGAGTGGATAGAGAAGGTTTGTGGAAAGTACTTAGAATATACGGAGTAGATGGCAAGTTGCTGAAAGCAGTAAAGCGCATGTATGAGGGTGCAAAGGCGGCAGTACGTGTGGAGAGTGAGCAGAGCGAGTTCTTTGACCTGAATGTTGGTTTGAAACAGGGGTGTGTGATATCCCCGTGGTTGTTTACTGTATATATGGATGGAGTCATGAAAGAAATACTATCAAGAGCAGTGGATGTTGGTGTATCGCTGAAAAGGGAGGGAATTGAGTGGAAGCTACCTATACTGCTGTTTGTGGATGATACAGTTCTGATGAGTGATAATGAATGGGAGTTGCAGGGTCTGGTAAATGAGTTTGGAACAGTGTGCGAAAAACGGAATTTGAAGGTAAATGTGGGGAAGAGCAAGGTTATGGTCTTCGAAAGGGGTGAAGTCACAGAGTGTGAGGTGAAGCTGAACGGTCAGGCTATGGAGATCGTCAACTCTTTTAAGTATCTGGGCAGTGTGTTGAGTAAAGATGGGACTATGGATGAAGAAGTTCGGGAGAGGGTACAACAGGGGAAGAGGGTTGTAGGAACGCTAAAAGCAGTAACAAGAAATAGGGTGGTCAGTATGGAAGTGAAGAAATCCTTGCATGACAGTGTGGTAATCCCGACACTGACTTACGGAAGCGAAGCATGGACGTTGGTTGAGAGACTCAGACCAAGAGTGAGAGCAGTGGAAATTAATTACTTAAGGAGGGTGTGCGGAGTTACATGGAGGGATAGACAGACTAATGAGGAAGTAAGAAGGAGGTGTGGTGTGGAGGTAGATGTGCTGGAAAGTGTGAAAAGGAACAACTTGAGATGGTTCGGCCATATGGAACGTATGGAAAGCGAGAGAATGACTAAGAGGGTGTACGAGAGCGAGGTGGAGGGACAGAGAGGGAGAGATAGACCGAATGAGAGGTGGAAGGATGGAGTGAGGAAGTACATGAACGAAGGCGGTGCTGGTTGGGGGGAGGGGCGTCGACTGACTGGGGACAGAGGTGCATGGGGGCGGTTCGTTCGTGGCCACCCCTTCGGGGATTACGGCGTCAGGCAATAGATAGATAGATAGATCAGCTAAAATATGGTTATAATACATTTATATATACATAAAACCAAGTTTATCATACTTTTAATCTATCTGAAACCCACATTATTATTGCATTTCTCTTTAGTATCGATGATCACGGGTCCAACTTCCTTAAAGCCTGAAACTCGCAAGTGGTGAATTGAGCTCATATTTCTGCCATTTGGGAGGGGTCAACCAGAGAAGAGTTGTGGAATTTTACAGCCCATTTGCTCTAGCCCTTTTTAAGCTACAGAGTTAGTAAGGGGTCGTGATTTCTGAGTTACTAATTTGGTACAGGGTATAGCTAGTCAATTTGGTACAGGGTATAGCTAGTCAATTTGGTACAGGGTATAGCTAGTCAATTTGGTACAGGGTATCGCTAGTCAATTTGGTACAGGGTATAGCTAGTCAATTTGGTACAGGGTATAGCTAGTCAATTTGGTACAGGGTATAGCTAGTCAATTTGGTACAGGGTATAGCTAGTCAATTTGATACGCTACTTGTTGGAAGTGAAGTGATAAGTATTGGAACATTACTACAATACTCCCATAAGGATAGCGAACTGGCAATTGAAGACTTGCGAGTTTCAGGCTATAAGGAAGTTGGAGCCGGAAACATCGATATATAACAGATATTCAATAAAAGTATACAGTTCTAATGGACAGAAAGTATGATCAATTTGGATGTAGATATTCATTAATTTTATTAATTCATTATATATTCATCAATTTTAGCTGGCAATTCTGTTTATTATCGATGTCTACAGCTCCAACTTCGTTATAGCTTGAAACTCGCAAGTGGTCTATTTAGGATTAACCGGTCTTTGGCCTGGGCATTGTTCTACCGAAAACTGCACATATTTATCTCGAAGGGGGGTCTTGGGAGTATTTCTTTTTAAGGGGGTAGTGCTTGGTTTTTGGTCTATATATTTATTTATTTATTTATTTTTGAGTTTCCTCGCTAGACCTCCATCAAGCTTAGAAGAACACCCCCAAGACCTACTTTCAAGATAAATTTGTATACTTTTCGGTAGAAAAATGTCCCGGCCGAAGCCCGGTTCCTTCTAAAATTAGAGGCTCCCTATCGCTTGCCAGGAAAAAAATCGACACCTAAATGGCACGAAAGGTCTTAATATTGACAAAGAACTGGGGCGAAAGGTCTTAAAATCGCCAAACTAACTGAACGAAAATCCTAAAGCCTTAAAACTAATATGTTAAACATGAGAGAGAAGGAGGTCCAGAAAAAGCGAGTACTACCCCCATAAAGCTTGATGAAGGTCTAGGGAGGAAACTAAAAGAACACACAAATAAACAAATAAATAAATAAATAAATAAATAAATTAATAAATATATCAAATCCCCCCAAAAATAAATAAATAAATAAAAACCTCCCCTTAACATAATCCCAATTGGCTTTCCTATTATTACTGCCTGGACTCCCCTTTTCTCGCATATTTAGTCCCATTAGTTTTGAGATTTTATAATATTTGCCCCATTAGTTTTGCAATTTTAAGACCTTTCGTGCCATTTAGGTGTAGATTATTTCTTGGCAAGCGAAAGTTAGCCTTCAATTTAAGAGGAAGTCATTTTTCTACCAAATGCACAAATTTTTCTCGAAAGGGGGTCATGGAGTTATTTGTAAAAGTTTGATGGAGGTATAGGGAGGAAAAATAGTATTATGGATAATATATATATATATATTTTTTTAATCTCCCCTTAATTATATCCTCTTATATTAGGCAGGATATACTAAAGGGATGTGTCATACAATAGCGAGAGGGTAACGTAGTATGGAAAAAAAAAAAAAAAAAAAAATTAACGTAGTATAATTACAGGTTGACTGGTAATATGTGGTTTATGGTGCAGTGATAACATTAACCCCTTCAGTACCGGCGACGTTTCTTTAATAATCTTCTAGCTAAATTTAGAAGTTTTTGTGCAGTTTAAGAAGAATCTGTGGTAGTAAAAATGGTTAAGTGAGATAGTTGGATGCCTGTTAGTTGATGGAGGCCCTTTTTAAACTGAATAAAATCGTCTAATAGTAACCAGAATAAAGTTAAAAGGACGGCACCGGTACAGAAGGGGTTACTAGGTGGTTGATGAGGAGGTTAATGTCCAGCGCAGGATAAGGATATCACACATTAGTTTGGTGCTTGGGGAGAGTCTCATATTAATGATTTAGTGACTTGCTAGTATTGGGAGAGAGTCTTGACCTGACTTAGAGATACGGAAAGAATATATATTACAGTCATATGTTTACATTCATAATATATCTGCATGATCGTATGTATGAAAGTGAAAAGTTGTCTCGATTTTTTGTCTTCTAGTAAGATAATCAAAGCTGATATTGGGCTGACATTTGATCATGACTGGTCAATTGTCTACAATAGTAATTGCTACACATAATAACAAATTATATATAACTGGTGTGCTTTCTCCGATATTTCGTGAAGCTACAAGATTCCATGTTTATCAATACATATTATTTGGTATGATTGATTGGGCTTACTTGTTCAGCTGGTTGTACAGTCACGCGCAAACGTAGTGTCCTATCCCAATAATGCTCACTGTGTTTGTCTTTCTAGTAATGGGGTGAAAGGTTTTAAAATCGAAAACTAACGGCACGAAAATCTTAAAACCTCAAAACTGATATGCTAAAAAGTCTTTAAAGAACAAAATAAGATCCTGTTTATTAAGGATTTGCCCACTTATGTTTGAGTATATTTTACAAGCTAATGGGTATGTAGGTTGTAGGCTGACAAGATAAGTTTAATTGAACAGCTGCTAATATGTGGTAATATAGATGTAACATGATATAATAGTCCCTAATGTGTGGTGATATAGCTGTAACATCATATAATAGTCCCTAATATGTGGTGATATAATAGTCCCTAATATGTGGTGATATAATAGTCCCTAATATGTGGTGATATAGCTGTAACATGATATAATAGTCCCTAATATGTGGTGATATAATAGTCCCTAATGTGTGGTGATATAATAGTCCCTAATGTGTGGTGATATAATAGTCCCTAATGTGTGGTGATATAGCTGTAACATGATATAATAGTCCCTAATGTGTGGTGATATAATAGTCCCTAATGTGTGGTGATATAATAGTCCCTAATGTGTGGTGATATAATAGTCCCTAATGTGTGGTGATATAGCTGTAGAATGATATAATAGTCCCTAATATGTGGTGATATAATAGTCCCTAATGTGTGGTGATATAATAGTCCCTAATGTGTGGTGATATAATAGTCACTAATATGTGGTGATATAACAGTCCCTAATGTGTGGTGATATAATAGTCCCTAATGTGTGGTGATATAGCTGTAGCATGATATATAAGTCCCTAATATGTGGTGCTATAATAGTCCCTAATATGTGGTGATATAATAGTCCCTAATGTGTGGTGATATAATAGTCCCTAATGTGTGGTGATATAATAGTCCCTAATGTGTGGTGATATAATAGTCCCTAGTATGTGGTGATATAACAGTCCCTAATATGTGGTGATATAATAGTCCCTAATGTGTGGTGATATAGCTGTAGCATGATATAAGTCCCTAATATGTAGTGATATAATAAACCCTAATGTGTGGTGATATAATACTCCCTAATGTGTGGTGATATAGCTGTAACATGATATTACAGTCCCTAATATGTGGTGATATAATAGTCCTTAATGTGTGGTGATATAATAGTCCATAATATGTGGTGATATAATAGTCCTTAATGTGTGGTGATATAATACTCCCTAATGTGTGGTGATATAGCTGTAGCATGATATAAGTCCCTAATGTGTGGTGATATAATAGTCCATAATGTGTGGTGATATAGCTGTAACATGATATGATAGTCCCTAATATGTGGTGATATAATAGTCCCTAATGTGTGGTGAAATAATAGTCCCTAATGTGTGGTGATATAGCTGTAGCATGATATAATAGTCCCTAATGTGTGGTGATATAGCTGTAACATGATATAATAGTCCCTAATGTGTGGTGATTTAATAGTCCCTAATGTGTGGTGATATAGCTGTAGCATGATATAATAGTCCCTAATGTGTGGTGATATAGCTGTAGCATGATATAATAGTCCCTAATGTGTGGTGATATAGCTGTAGCATGATATAATAGTCCCTAATGTGTGGTGATATAGCTGTAACATGATATCCCTAATGTGTGGTGATATAGCTGTAACATGATATAATAGTCCCTAATGTGTGGTGATATAGCTGTAACATGATATAATAGTCCCTAATGTGTGGTGATATAATAGTCCCTAATGTGTGGTTATATAGCTGTAACATGATATAATAGTCCCTAATGTGTGGTGATATAGCTGTAACATGATATAATAGTCCCTAATGTGTGGTGATATAGCTGTAGCATGATATAATAGTCCCTAATATGTGATGATATAATAGTCCCAAATGTGTGGTGAAATAATAGTCCCTAATGTGTGGTGATATAGCTGTAGCATGATATAATAGTCCCTAATGTGTGGTGATATAGCTGTAGCATGATATACTAGTCCCTAATATGTGGTGATATAATAGTCCTTAATGTGTGGTGATATAGCTGTAGCATGATATAATAGTCCCTAATGTGTGGTGATATAATACTCCCTAATGTGTGGTGATATAGCTGTAACATGATATAACAGTCCCTAATGTGTGGTGATATAATAGTCCCTAATGTGTGGTGATATAGCTGTAGCATGATATAATAGTCCTTAATGTGTGGTGATATAGCTGTAGCATGATATAATAGTCCCTTATATATGGTGATATAATAGTCCTTAATGTGTGGTGATATAGCTGTAGCATGATATAATAGTCCCTAATATGTGGTGATATAATAGTCCTTAGTGTGTGGTGATATAGCTGTAGCATGATATATTAGTCCCTAATATGTGGTGATATAATAGTCCTTAATGTGTGGTGATATAGCTGTAGCATGATATAATAGTCCCTAATGTGTGGTGATATAATAGTCCCTAATATGTGGTGATATAGCTGTAGCATGATATAATAGTCCTTAATGTGTGTTGATATACAGTAGCTGTAGCATGATATAATAGTCCCTAATGTGTGGTGATATAATAGTCCCTAATATGTGGTGATATAGCTGTAACATGATATAATAGTCCTTAATGTGTGGTGATATAATAGTCCCTAATATGTGGTGATATAGCTGTACCATGATATAATAGTCCCTAATGTGTGGTGATATAATAGTCCCTAATATGTGGTGATATAGCTGTAGCATGATATAATAGTCCTTAATGTGTGGTGATATAGCTGTA
Source organism: Paralithodes platypus (assembly GCA_032716605.1). NCBI lineage: Eukaryota > Metazoa > Arthropoda > Malacostraca > Decapoda > Lithodidae > Paralithodes > Paralithodes platypus. The sequence continues at coordinate 18,032,896 of CM064552.1, read as the reverse complement.
GCATGATATAATAGTCCCTAATGTGTGGTGATATAATAGTCCTTAATGTGTGGTGATATAGCTGTAACATGATATAATAGTCCCTAATGTGTGGTGATATAATAGTCCCTAATATGTGGTGATACAATAGTCCCTAATGTGTGGTGATATAATAGTCCCTAATGTGTGGTGATACAGCTGTAACATGATATAATAGTCCCTAATATGTGGTGATATAATAGTCCCTAATATGTGGTGATATAATAGTCCCTAATGTGTGGTGATATAGCTGTAACATGATATAATAGTCCCTAATATGTGGTGATATAATAGTCCCTAATGTGTGGTGATATAATAGTCCCTAATGTGTGGTGATATAGCTGTAGCATGATATAATAGTCCCTAATGTGTGGTGATATAGCTGTAACATGATATAATAATCCCTAATGTGTGGTGATATAATAGTCCCTAATGTGTGGTGATATAGCTGTATCATGATATAATAGTCCCTATTATTATTTTTTTTAAATTTGTCTATATTTCAATTACTCCCTCTCGGGCATAGGCTGAGAGCCCTTACAATCCACAGCTCAACACGGTGAAGCCCGTGAGGTCTCGTTCCAGTCAGGGGAGTGAGACATGTGAAGCATCCATTCATGGCTCGAAGCAGCTCCATCTCTGAAGTCGCTGGTTGCTTCGTTCAAGTGCTTCACTGTCTCACCCTCCAGACTCAGACCCTCACTCTCAGAATGCCACCTATTGAGCAGTGAACTCACTGTAGCATATTTTGAATATGGGAATATTCATACAGTGCTATTTAATCAGGGAACAATGAGGGTATTTTTTTGGCATTTCGGTGGGCTTTGTGGTAATGCACTGATACTAAGTACAGCACAAAATAATTCAATCCCAATAATATCTTCCCATTGACATATCGGGATTTGAACCCGGGTCCATTGGATTACCAATCAAGTGGCAAGACCACTCCACCACACCTATAATAGTCCCTAATGTGTGGTGGTATAGCTGTAACATGATATACTAGTCCCTAGTGTGTGGTGATATAATATTCCCAAATGTGTGGTGATATAGCTGTAGCATGATATAATAGTCCATAATATGTGGTGATATAATAGTCCCTAATGTGTGGTGATATAGCTGTAACATGATATAATAGTCCCTAATGTGTGGTGATATAGCTGTAGCATGATATATTAGTCCCTAATATGTGGTGATATAATAGTCCCAAATGTGTGGTGATATAATAGTCCCTAATGTGTGGTGATATAGCTGTAACATGATATAATAGTCCCTAATATGTGGTGATATAATAGTCCCTAATGTGTGGTGATATAGCTGTAGCATGATATAATAGTCCCTAATGTGTGGTGATATAGCTGTAGCATGATATAATAGTCCCTAATATGTGGTGATATAATAGTCCCTAATGTGTGGTGATATAGCTGTAGCATGAAATAATAGTCCCTAATGTGTGGTGATATAGCTGTAGCATGATATAATAGTCCCTAATGTGTGGAGATATAATAGTCCCTAATGTGTGGTGATATAGCTGTAACATGATATAATAGTCCCTAATGTGTGGTGATATAATAGTCCCTAATGTGTGGTGATATATAGCTGTAACATGATATAATAGTCCCTAATGTGTGGTGATATAATAGTCCCTAATGTGTGGTGATATAATGGTCCCTAATGTGTGGTGATATAACTGTAGCATGATATAATAGTCCCTAATGTGTGTTGATATATCTGTAACATGATATAATAGTCCCTAATGTGTGGTGATATAATAGTCCATAATGAGTGGTGATATAATAGTCCCTAATGTGTGGTGATATAGCTGCAACATGATATAATAGTCCCTAATATGTGGTGATATAATAGTCCCTAATGTGTGGTGATATAGCTGTAGCATGATATAATAGTCCCTAATATGTGGTGTTATAATAGTCCCTAATGTGTGGTGATATAGCTGTAGCATGAAATAATAGTCCCTAATGTGTGGTGATATAGCTGTAGCATGATATAATAGTCCCTAATGTGTGGAGATATAATAGTCCCTAATGTGTGGTGATATAGCTGTAACGTGATATAATAGTCCCTAATGTGTGGTGATATAATAGTCCCTAATGTGTGGTGATATATAGCTGTAACATGATATAATAGTCCCTAATGTGTGGTGATATAATAGTCCCTAATGTGTGGTGATATAATAGTCCCTAATGTGTGGTGATATAACTGTAGCATGATATAATAGTCCCTAATGTGTGGTGATATATCTGTAACATGATATAATAGTCCCTAATGTGTGGTGATATAATAGTCCCCAATGTGTGGTGTGACGCCTCCCGGCGTTAGCAGAATGGTTGCGCGGGGCATTGCAGCTCGCTAGCGCTCGCCAGGATGGGGGGATGGGCTACAGTTGTCCTAGAATGATCTGCTTTATTTCGTTAGTGTCGTGTTGCCACAGACAGTCTAGAAGTGATCTTTGTTTTGGTCTGTGACCGCGCCTTATATTTTATATTCGCTATAAGATAAATGTTGCTTGTGTGGGAGGCGAGCGAGAGCGGGTGAGGGAGTACACCTGGCAGCGGGGGGTGGGCTGTGACGCGGCTCGCTTGAGCGCTGACGGCGTTGGCGGCCGGGTGGTCAACTAGTCCCTTCCCGTCGCGGCCTCATGGTTTTTTACCAAGCTCAGAGCTGGCCTGACACGCGTATCGTCTACATCCTTTGCAATTCTGTCCCCCATACTCGCCACTTTGCATACTATTTCTCTCTCTCGGCTTCTCCTTTCTCATTCTCTAATCTTTATTAAACTCAACATCCCTTCTGGTTTCAGCATAGACGTTCACCGTCGGCCAGTCGTATTGTACGCGAAGCTCTCAGATATTTCTATGTATTAGGCTTTAATGAGGTTTGGAGAGACGGACTTTTCCGTGTGTGTCCTCTCTCGGGAAGGTTGTAGACCGGTATATGTCTCCCTGGCAGGGTGTTGAGTGATTCTGCTTGGTTATTTAAAGCTAGACTAGGGGTAAGGTTACTGTGTCGTTGTCTCCGATGTGTGCAGTGTTAGCTAAGCCCTGCACGACATCGACAGGTACTGTGGGAGCCTAAGTTGTCTTCGGGTGGGTTTACTTTGTGAGCACAGCGCTGTGGTGTGAGAGGGCCATAGCCTATCCCTCACAACATAGTGCTGCCTCTTTGTGTTGACTTCTGAGGGATCGCCAGGATAGAACTAGGTACTAGAGACCTAGATTTATCAAGAGAGCATCCCCGTCATATAACGTAATCTTCATTATCTAGAATTATTAGAATTATTCTAGAATTAATGAATGGGGACAAGAGAATCTAGTTTCCTTTAATGCACAGAAAACCAAGTACATTCAATTTTCTAACCGACAGAATCTCACTGACTCCCATATATTTTTTAATGATGTAAATATTCCCACTTCCCCTAGTATTGACATTCTCGGTGTAACATTAACTACTAACTTGAGCTGGACACATTATGTTAGAAGCATTGCTAAGAATGCCTCTAAAAAACGGGGACTCCTGTACAGAGTTCGAGAATTCTTCACTGACGAGCAGTTGGCCGTAATATATAAAAGTCATGTGCGCTCTCAGATGGATTACTGTTCACCTCTGTGGGGTGGAAGTGGAGTGGTTGCATTGAGGCAGTTGGACAAAATTCAAAATAAAGCTATTAGATTAATCAATAACCCTGCAATCACACAGGACCTTCCTACATATTCAAAAAAGGCAGCAAATCCCTACCAAGTAACTATCGTCCAATTAGCTTAACCTCAGTTGTAAGTAAAATGCTAGAAACGGTCATACGAGACAGACTCGTAAATCACTTAGAGGAAAATAACATACTTAAAGATACTCAACACGGCTTTCGTAAAAAACGTTCCTGTTTAACAAACCTCTTAGACTTCTTCCACGATATCCTCAACCTCTACGATGAGAGTAAAGCTGTAGATATTATATACCTTGATTTTCAAAAGGCCTTTGACAAAGTTCCCCACAAACGTTTACTGCTAAAACTAAAAGCGCATGGAATACAAGACGGTGTGTTGAAATGGATAGAAAATTGGCTCAGCAACAGAAAGCAAAGGGTAGTCATAAACGGTAAGGCATCTAAATGGACCAATGTAAGTAGCGGTGTACCCCAGGGATCGGTACTAGGACCAATTCTCTTTCTAATTTACATCAACGACATAGATGAGGGTCTCACCTGCACAATCTCAAAATTTGCTGACGATACAAAAATTGCAAATAGCGTACTCTCAAAAGAACAAGTTGACGATATGCAACACAATCTAGATAAATTGTCATGTTGGGCCCAAATTTGGCAAATGAGTTTCAATGCGGATAAATGTAAAGTACTACATGTCGGATACCTAAATGAGAAAGCAAACTATTCGATGAATGGCACTCAGCTTAAGAATGTAAACAGAGAAACCGATCTGGGAGTAACAATATCGAGTAACCTAAAACCGAGTCAACAATGTTTAGAAGTTGTTAAGAAGGCAAACAAAATAATTGGCTTTATAGGCAGGTCATTTGAGCATAAATCCAAAGAAGTTATCCTAACCCTTTACAATTCCTTAGTCCGCCCTCTTCTGGAATACTGCGTTCAATCCTGGTGCCCTTATTACCAAAAAGATATAAACAAGCTAGAACGAGTTCAACGTAGAGTTACCAAAATGATACCTAGCCTAAAGAACAAACCATACGAAGAGCGTCTTAGAGAATTAAATCTATTTCCTTTAACCCAGCGCAGATTAAGAGGCGACTTAATTCAAGTGTTCAAAATCATCAAAGGCATCGACAATATGAACTGTAGTAAGTACTTCACTATCGACCAATCTAATTACACGCGGGGAAACGGTTGCAAAATTATTGGTAAATCTTTTAACTCGCACGAATCTAAGAATTTCTTCTTCAATCGAGTTGTCAACTTGTGGAATGGGCTTGCCCGAGACGTTATAGACTGCAGCACCGTTGATTCATTTAAATTCCGCCTAGACAAATATCTCGCATCAAACCCGCGACTGACTGCGTTTGTAAATGAATAACTTTATCCTCCCCTCAGTTACTAACCCATATGTCCCCTACTAACTTCCTAGTCCTTCCACGTTAGTGGCAGGGCAGTAGTTCCCTTTCCAATGTTCCCTTACCCACTCTAAACCACTGTTTGGACACTTGATCATCAGTGTTTTGGAGGACAAGCAACCTAGAAGGGTCACTAGACCTGTTGTTGCTTGATTTCCTTTGTACTCCTTTGTACTACATTAGCCATACGAAGAAACGTTGCATCCCTTGCATTATTCTACAGATATTTTCACAGCAATTGTTCCGAGGAACTTGCTTCAATTGTGCCGCCTCTCCACATCTTTCCCCGTAGAACTAGGGCAGCTGAGAGCGCCCATGAATTTACACTTTCTCCTCCACAATGCAGAACTTCTGCTTATCAGAATTCATTTATCCCCAGAGCTACTACTCTTTGGAATTCACTTCCCTCGAATTGCTTTCCACAAACTTACAATCTACAAATGTTTAAATCCAGTTGTTACAAACATTTTATGAATGGAGGATGCCTTTAGGCACATGGACCTTTTTGTTTTATCTGTGTTTTTCCTTCCTCCGTTCATTGTCTCTTAAAAAAAAAAAAAAAAAAAAAAATTATACCACCTTCGGACAACGTTAGGCTACGAGCCGCATGCTCGCCCATTGTTGCCCTGCCTTGATACCCCAGCTAGACTTTATTAACCGAGCAGACACTGGTTAGAGATAAGCCCCCATTATTATATGTATGCCACATTATTATTCACTGCACTTTTGAGCCGAGGTTGTTGTTGAGTTGCACAACCCTAGTAGGCTGTTGCGTTGTGTCATGAAGCATTTCTTTAGTTGTCGAGCATTACTACCTTTGCGCAGTCTTTATTATTCGCCTGCCTATTATTACTATATGTCCTAGTATTTATTGTGACCCGTATTCTGCATTATAATTGTTCAAGATTCTTTACGAACATCTTCCCAGCATCAGACTTATTTCAGAAGTTTCCAGTTGATGTTGCAGGACTAGCATTGCACTTTCTTTAATACAGGAGTGCCAGTTATTTGAGTATCTACCGTAATGTTAATTAATCACGTTAACTATCTTTTCTTTGTGTAACCTAATCGAGTAATCTTTTACTGTTTGAGAATAGGCTGTTTCATCGAGCGTCAGCCTAGTGTGTGTGCACCAGTTACCGAGTCATAGGATACCTCGTTGTCCAGGCACGACTCAGGGCGGTAATGGTGTTTTGTTTTCCAGTGTTTAAGGCAGGGATTGGATCTAGTGTTACCGTTGTTGCATTTTGCCATTATCTAGTCCAATGTTGAAGAGCCCTGTGTCTTTGAGAACCTGGATCGTAACAGTGGTGATATAATAGTCCCTAATGTGTGGTGATATAGCTGTAACATGATATTCTAGTCCCTAATGTGTGGTGATATAATAGTCCCTAATGTGTAGTGATATAATAGTCCCTAATGTGTGGTGATATAGCTGTAACATGATATTCTAGTCCCTAATGTGTGGTGATATTCTAGTCCCTAATGTGTGGTGATATAATCGTCCCTAATGTGTGGTGATATAATAGTCCCTAATGTGTGGTGATATAATAGTCCCTAATGTGTGGTGATATAATAGTCCCTAATGTGTGGTGATATAGCTGTAACATGATATTCTAGTCCCTAATGTGTGGTGATATTCTAGTCCCTAATGTGAGGTGATATAATAGTCCCTAATGTGTGGTGATATAGCTGTAACATGATATTATAGTCCCTAATGTGTGGTGATATAATAGTCCCTAATGTGTGGTGATATAATAGTCCCTAATGTGTGGTGATATAGCTGTAACATGATATTCTAGTCCCTTTACTGTGATCATTAACGATAGTGAGTGAGTGAAGCTAAGGAATTGAAACTACGTTCTTATGTAGAAAGTTAAATATAAATATGCTAGATCGGTTAATTATATATAGTGGCGCGATGAGAGAGAGAGAGAGAGAGAGAGAGAGAGAGAGAGAGAGAGAGAGAGAGAGAGAGAGAGAGAGAGAGAGAGAGAGAGCATGAGCATGAGCATACAACGCTTGGTGATTATGGAACGATAACTACCTTGTTATAAACACTGAAATAGGACTTGACTGTAACTAACCCCCGGAGAAAGGTTAATTATCAGGGTGCGGTGTATTTGGACAGCTTACACTAATTGGCCAGTTAAGGGGGTACTAGTCGCTTTTTCTGGATCCCTTTCTCTCTCATGTTTAGCATATTAGTATTGAGATTTGTTGACGTTCGTTCCAGTAGTTTGGCGATTTTTAGACCGTTTGCCCCATTATTTGTCAATATTAAGACTTTTCGTGCCATTTAGGTGTCGATTATCTCCTGGCGAGCGAGAGCGAGACTGAAATTTTAGAGGGAACCGGCCTTTAGCCGGGACATTTTTCTACCGAAAAATGTACAACTTTATCTTGACAGGGGATCTAGTTTGTTTGTTTAAAGCTTGATGAAGGTCTAGCGAAGAAACTAAAAAATATATAAATAAATGAATACATAGGCCAAAAAACAAGTACTACCCCCTTAAGGAGGGGTGATGGCAGGAAGGGTTAGATGGTTTGACCTGAGTGCCATCTGAGGGGGTCGATTATCGTCTACACCATGACAGAATAATTAGGGTGGACATGGAATGGTTTATATTTCGGTAACTTGGTATTGGCAGTTCTCTCTCTCTCTCTCTCTCTTTCTCTCTCTCTCTCTCTCTCTCTTTTTTTTCTCTCTCTCTCTCTCTCTCTCTCTCTCTCTCTCTCTCTCTCTCTCTCTCTCTCTCCCACCCCTTTCTGGGTTCGGCAACTAGACTGAAAATAGATTGTTTTCAGCGACAATTATCTCATGACTGAAAGTAGATAATTTGCCGCGACAAATATCTCATTAAAGTTGAATTCAGAAGCGGCCAGACCAGATTACCCGCGAAACTGATCTGGGAAAAGTGCTCCTCTGAACTTGTGATTATGTAAATGAGCGAGCCGGAGAAACTATACCAACTGCGCATCACAATTTGGGGGTTCGCGTAAAAACCGGGACTTCGGACATTCCAACAGTTAATTAGAGTTCTGTTGGTTGGGTGCCGCAGAGGGATGGTTTTGGGCAACTTAAGGGCAGGTTGACCGTTTTTCTGGACCCCCTTCTCCCTAATGTTTAGCCCCACTAGTTTTGAAATTATAAGACGTTCGGCCCATTAGTTTGGCGATTTTGACACCTTTCCCCCCATTTCGTTGTCAATTTTAAGACCTTTCGTGCCATTTAGGTATCGATTATTTCCTGGCGAGCGTTAGCGAGCCTGCAATTTCAATAGGAACCAGCCTTTGGCCGGGAAATGTTTCTACCGAAAAATGTACAAACTTATCTTAAAGGGGGGTCTAGGGGCTGTTTTTCTAAGCTTGATGGAGGTCTAGGGAAGAAACTAAAAATAATATATGAATAAATGAATTAATAGACCAAACAAACGGTCTGCCTCCCCTTAACAAGCAGGGATGATTAGAAATTGAGTTTAATTTGTTATACCTTACATTCTCATGATTAGCCTAGAAATTTGCATATCATGCTGTAGTTATCTTTCCTTATCTGATCTGTAACTATCCTAGAATCAACTTTTTGTTTGCACCAAAAGTATATTGATATTATTATCTATCTATCTATCTATATGCTCAGGTTCAATCCCCATTTTTCTTATTTTTATTTTTATATTTTATTTTTATTCAATTTGTATTAAAATAAAATAGAAAATAAAAATAAAAATACAAATATTATTATCACCAACACATAATGCAGAAGATGTGACGACACTATGGCCGGTATCACACGAGCGCATTTTCGAGCAATTTTTACGAGCAATTATGACCTGGAAGCTTCAAAAATTAAACTTTATCAGAATTCAGCCGCCTAACATAATCTACTTTCAGTCTACTTGCCGATACCAGTGCGAAAATGTGGCGAAATATTACGACAAAAAACTTGCTCGTGGAAAATTTACGGAAAAAGCGCTCGTGTGACACCTGCTTATGGCAACACTCATCAAGCAACATGTGGCGGAATGATAATGTCGGACAGTTTGGGAGAGAGGTAGCCTGACAAGGATTCGAAATCACTCACTCAGGTATCCATTCATGGTCGATTGGATACGGTGCCCAACTCTCACAAACATACCTGAGTGAGTGGGTTCGAAGCCTGGCCAGAATACTTTTCTCCCAACATTTATAAATATGGTGCCCTCATCTAGCACAGCACATATGAAGCGCTCAAGATCTTGAACCTCCGGTACTCACATATTCTACAGGTTATTGAAACATAGAGAACACAAATTCAGAACGATATCCTTTAATTTATTGCGATTTTTTTATTTTTTTATTTTTGCATTAAAGGGAGACGGACCGTTTTTTTTCAATTTTTCTATTATTTCATGTATTCCTTTATTTCTTAGTTTTCTCCCTAGACCTCCATCAAGCTTAGAAAAACACCCCCTAGACCCCACCCCCCTTCAAGATAAATTTGTATATTTTTCGGTAGAAAAATGTCCCGGCCAAAGGCCGATTCCTCTTAAAATTTCAGGCTCGCTATCGCTCGCCAGGAAATAATCGACACCTAAATGGCACGAAAGGTCTTAAACTTGACAACGAAATGGGACGAAAGGTGTTAGGATCGCCAAACTAATGGACCGAACGTCTTATAATCTCCCAACAATTGGGACTTAACACGAGGAAGAAAGGGGACCAGAAAAACGACCCATCTCACCCTTAACCCCAACAGTTCATCAACCTCACTTTAACATGTGGACACGATCCCTTCCTAAAGTGGGCACAGCAAGATTCAATAATTGGCCACTTGCGAGTTTTAGGCTATAAGGAAGTTGGAGCAATAATCATCGATATTAACCCTTTCAAGCTCCAATCCGCGCGTCTGTTCTGTTTTCTGGCTAGACGATTTTATTCAGATTAGTTACGTTATACGGAAGTCAAAGGGTTGATTGAGATAGTATTTACCCTTTTAATACCCACAGATCCTTCCTAAGCTGCATACAATCGTCTAATGATGGCCAAAATAAACTGCTAAAACGTGTCAGAGCTTCAAGGGGTTAAACAGAAATGCAATAATAATGTAGGTTTCTAATTGATGCAAAGTATGTCAAATTGGGTTTCATGTATTTATTTATGTACTACAACCGTATTTATGTACTACAACCGTATTTATGTACTACAACCGTATTTATGTACTACAACCGTATTTATGTACTACAACCGTATTTTAGTACTACAACCGTATTTATGTACTACAACCGTATTTATGTACTACAACCGTATTTATGTACTACAACCGTATTTATGTACTACAACCGTATTTTAGTACTACAACCGTATTTATGTACTACAACCGTATTTATGTACTACAACCGTATTTATGTACTACAACCGTATTTATGTACTACAACCGTATTTTAGTACTACAACCGTATTAATGTACTACAACCGTATTTATGTACTACAACCGTATTTATGTACTACAACCGTATTTTAGTACTACAACCGTATTTATGTACTACAACCGTATTTTAGTACTACAACCGTATTTATGTACTACAACCGTATTTTAGTTGGTAATTCTGCTAAATATCGATGTGTACAGCTCCAACTTCCTTATAGAACGAAACTCGCAAGTGGTCAATTGGTCTCTCCCGCCAGGCTAATAACTGTAACTGACGGTGTTACGAAGTCTTGTTATTTCGCCTGCCAGACCATTCAAAGGCTATTAACCCCTTGAAGCTCTGACGCGTTTTAGCATTTTATTTTGGCCATCATTAGACGATTTTATGCAGCTTAGGAAGGATATGTGGGTATTAAAAGGGTAAATACTATCTTAATCAACCCTTTGACTTCCGTATACCGTTACTAATCTGAATAAAATCGTCTAATAGTAGCCAGAAAACAGAACAGAAATGTGTATTGGAGCTTGAAAGGGTTAAGGGGGGTTACCGTTTTTTTGTTTATCTTTCTCTCCTTTCTCTCTTTCCCTGGCTTGTATTCATTTGGCCTCATTCAGCCAACTGTTTAAGACGTTTATCCCCATTAGGTGTCGATTTCTTCCTGGCGAGCGATAGCAAGCCAGCATTGTATGGAGAAATCCGGCTTCGCCGGAAAAAAAAATCTATCTAAAAATGTACAAATTTAGCTTGCTGTCAAAACAAAAATATATATATGCTGGCTCGCTACCGCTCGCCAGGAAAATATTGACACCTGGTTGGGGGTAAACGTCTTAAAACAATAAGCTGAATGGGGCCGAATGGCTACAAGCCATAGAGAGAGGGAGAGAAAGAGAACAAAAGCGAAGTGGGCTCCCTTAACTGCACATGAATCCTATCAGCGCATTAGAAAACTATAAACGATGTTAATTGTACAGATTGTTCGAGATTTTGTTATTTTCACATCCAATATTATAATGCTATTTTTATTGGCAGACCAGTGGTGTTCAGGCATTATTCTGTACATTTGTAATCGATATCTTGTTTTTCTGGTTGTAAGTTGGAGTTACAATGCACTCTAGTATCGTCTAGTATACCGGAGATAGATTATTATAGAGGAGTCTACAGTAGTTGGAGTTACAATGCACTCTAGTATCGTCTAGTATACCGGAGATAGATTATTATAGAGGAGTCTACAGTAGTTGGAGTTACAATGCACTCTAGTATCGTCTTGTATACCGGAGATAGATTATTATAGAGGAGTCTACAGTAGTTGGAGTTACAATGCACTCTAGTATCGTCTAGTATACCGGAGATAGATTATTATAGAGGAGTCTACAGTAGTTGGAGTTACAATGCACTCTAGTATCGTCTTGTATACCGGAGATAGATTATTATAGAGGAGTCTACAGTAGTTGGAGTTACAATGCACTATAGTATCGTGATGAATTCAGTAACAGCGACCACCGTACGATAACTTTCACTTTAAAGTTTACTAGTAACGAACCAAATAGTAGCATCGAAAAAGTCCCTAATTACAAGAAAGCAAACTTCCATAAACTTAGAGCTATGTTTAAAGAAACTGTAGGGATCTTTTTAATTAACAATAACGACATAAATACATCTTGGAAGTTATTCGAAACCACTTACCTAAAAGCAGTGCAAGACTGTATACCATCGAAAATACGGCGTCCAGGCCATAATAATAAGCCCAAATGGTGGAATAAAGATATTTCAAACTGCCTGCTTGCTAAAAATTTTGCTAATGATAGATTAAAATCCTCACAAAATGACGAAGAACGGGTGAAATTTGTAGAGCTACGACGCAAAGCCAAAAAGTTAATTAAGCAAAGTAAAAAGACCTTAGAGTTACATATTGCGAATCAAAGTAAAACAAATCTGAAAGAATTCTATAGTTATATCAGAAAGAAAAAAGTAGTTACTTCAACTGTTGGACCGTTAGTCGATGAAAATGGAGAATACACCAAAGACGAAGTACAAATGAGTAATGCCCTCAATACCTTCTTTGCATCAGTTTTTACAACCGAAGACCTCAGTGATATCCCTACACCATCGCCGATTCAGATTGATAATTCAGATGTTCTAAGCAATATCACCGTTACAGAGAGAGAAGTATTGAATTGTTTAGATAAACTCAAGGTAAATAAAACGCCTGGACCTGATACAATCTCGCCTAGAGTTCTGAAGGAAGCTAAGGATGAGCTCTCCAAACCACTGACATTACTATTCAATAAGAACATAAGAACATAAGAAAATGGGAGTCTGCAGAAAGCCGATTGGCCTAAGCAAGGCAGATCCCTGTCCCACACAACCCCAATTCATTACAAAGCCCAATTATAGGCTCCACACTCTAATACCCTGAGGATCATCTTACCAAAACGGTTAGAGATTAACGCAGGATTATGGAGGTCTGCAGAGCGCTGATTGGCCCAACCCGGCTGATCCCCCTTCACACCCAACCCTTCTCGTCCATATGCTTATCCAATTTTATCTTAAAGCTCCCTACAGTTTTAGATCCCACTATAGCACTTGGTATTCCATTCCACCCGTCTACAACTCTGTTACCAAACCAATACTTGCCTATATCTTTTCTGAAACGAAATTTATCTAATTTGAAACCATTGGTACGAGTTCTTTCGCTATCACTGAGCTTTAGTACATTTGCCATGTCCCCTTTGTTAATCCCACTAACCCACTTGAACACCTCTATCATATCCCCTCTAACTCTGCGTCTCTCTAACGAATGTAAACCTAATTTCTTCAACCTTTCTTCATACGAAAGATTTCTAATATTATGGATCATTTTTGTCATTCTACGCTGTACTCTCTCCAATGAATCTATGTCCATTCTGTAATAAGGACACCAAAATTGGACAGCATAATCCATATGGGGTCTCACTAATGACAAGTAAAGTTTTAAGATAACATCAGCAGTTCTGTTACTCACACTCCTAGAGATGAACCCGAGAATCCTGTTTGCCTTATTACGAACGCTTATACACTGTTTTCTAGGCTTCAAATCATTGCTAACAAACACACCTAGATCTTTCTCGCAGTCTGAATTTTCTAATTCTAAATTAGCTAGTTTATATTTAACATTTGTTTGCATCTTCCCTATCTTTAATACCTTGCATTTGTCAATGTTAAACTTCATCTGCCAATTTACTGACCATTCATGTAAGGTATCTAGATCCCTTTGGAGGCACTCTATATCGCTATCTGAATCAATTGATCTCCCTATTTTAGTATCGTCTGCGAATTTACTTATCCTACTAGTTATACCTAAATCTAGGTCATTTATGTATATAAGAAACAACAGGGGACCTAATACCGATCCCTGGGGGACACCACTTTTGACTGCTCCCCATTCTGACTTGGTACCATTTATGCTGACTCTCTGCTTCCTACCAATTAGCCATGACCTAATCCATCCTAACAACGCCCCACCTATTCCATGTGCCTCAACCTTTCTCATCAATCTCTCATGAGGGACTCTGTCGAAAGCTTTACTGAAATCTAAATATATAATATCATATGACTTGTCATTATCTACTGCTTCATATACCTCTGAGAAAAAACTAAGCAAATTAGTAAGGCAAGACCGTCCCTGAGTGAATCCATGCTGAGAAGAATTGATTAAGTTAAATGTTTCTAAGTGGTTTCTCATTTTCCTAGCAATAATTGACTCTAGTAGTTTTCCTATGATTGAAGTGAGACTAATGGGACGGTAATTGGATGCTATTGATTTATCACCTTTTTTGAAGATCGGAACTACATTTGCAAGCTTCCAAGCTTCTGGAACTATACCTGTTTCTAATGACTTGTTAAATAGAAATGTTAATGGATAACTTAACTCATCTCTGCATTCTTTTAATACTCTAGCATATACCTCATCGGGACCAGGCGATTTATGAGGTTTCAGTCTGTCAATTTCCTTAACCACATCATTTCTACTTATAGTAACCGTACTTAACCTATTTTCTATACTATCGCTGTATACCTTACGGACTTCTGGAAACTGTGCCAAATTTTCATTAGTGAAAACGGAAAGAAATTGACTATTTAATGTACTGCACATTTCTAAATCACTTTCTGTCAATTTTCCTATCGAAGTTTTAAGGGGACCAATTACATCTCTAACCTTGGATTTATATAGTTGGTAAAAAGCTTTAGGATTATTTTTTGAATCATTGGCAACCTTAATTTCATAATTTCTTTTTTCTTTACTAATATCCTTTTTTACCTGTCGTGATAGATTCTGATAGTAAGCAAGTAGGTGAATTTCGCCTTTTTTAATTTTTCTATATATTCCTCTCTTTTTTCCTAGAAGATCTAATAGTCTATTATTCATCCATTTGGGTTGGTTCTGTGTTGATCTAAATTTTCTTTTGGGGATATATTTATTTTGCGCATTGAATACTGACTTGATAAAATTATCGTATGTATCTACCAAGTTTGACGTCTCCTCCTGACTTAAGATGACAGGTGCCTGAGAAAGGATACACTCATTTGGACACCTGGATCGACTTAATTTTTTGACCATAGGGTCCGCTAACAGGGCTTCTCTTAACCCACCATAATTGGCTTTTCTGAAGTCAGGTATTAATGTTGTATTCTCTCTGATATTACCTTTCCATTGTATATTAAAATACACAGAATTGTGATCACTATTTCCTAGGTGGTCCCCGATTTCTACACTATTTATCATATGTTCATTGTTACTGAAAACTAAATCGAGAATATTATCACCTCTAGTCGGCGTATCTATGAATTGAGATAAAAAACTATCTTGTACTACCTCAATAAACTCCTTTGAATCAGAGTCGCCTATTTGTTGCTGCCAATCTATATTAGGGAAATTAAAATCCCCCATAATGCACACGTTGCTAAGCCTTGATGCTATTTTAATTTCCTCCCATAATGATGTTCCGTCATTTCTACTCATATTTGGCGGTCTATACATAACTCCAATAACTAAAGTCTCACTACCTTCGTTAACTTCTACCCAAACACTTTCATTTTCATTATTTACTCTAATACCTGATTTAGTACAGCTTTTTAATGAACTCCTGACAAACACTGCTATACCGCCACCCCTCTTACTTGTTCGGTCATATTTAAACAAACTATATCCTGGTATATCAAACTCTGCTAAAAAATGCCTGGTTTCTGTATTAATCCATGTTTCAGTTAGCGCTATTATGTCTCAATAAATCCTTGCAGTCTGGAACTATGCCTGACCAGTGGAAGCTAGCCAACGTAACACCGATATTAAAAAGAGGCAGCAAATCCCTACCCAGTAACTATCGTCCAATTAGCTTAACCTCAGTTGTATGTAAAATGCTAGAAACGGTCATACCGAGACAGACTCGTAAATCACTTAGAGGAAAATAACATACTTAAAGATACTCAACAAAAAAACGTTCCTGTTTAACAAACCTCTTAGACTTCTTCCACGATATCCTCAACCTCTACGATGAGAGTAAAGCTGTAGATATTATATACCTTGATTTTCAAAAGGCCTTTGACAAAGTTCCCCACAAACGTTTACTGCTAAAACTAAAAGCGCATGGAATACAAGACGGTGTGTTGAAATGGATAGAAAATTGGCTCAGCGACAGAAAGCAAAGAGTAGTCATAAACGGTAAGGCATCTAAATGGACCAATGTAAGTAGCAGGGTACCCCAGGGATCGGTACTAGGACCAATTCTCTTTCTAATTTACATCAACGACATAGATGAGGGCCTCACCTGTACAATCTCAAAATTTGCTGACGATACAAAAATTGCAAATAGCGTACTCTCAAAAGAACAAGTTGACGATATGCAACACAATCTAGATAAATTGTCATGTTGGGCCCAAATTTGGCAAATGAGTTTCAATGCGGATAAATGTAAAGTACTACATATCGGATACCTAAATGAGAAAGCAAACTATTCGATGAATGGCACTCGGCTTAAGAATGTAAACAGAGAAACCGATCTGGGAGTAACAATATCGAGTAACCTAAAACCGAGTCAACAATGTTCAGAAGTTGTTAAGAAGGCAAACAAAATAATTGGCTTTATAGGCAGGTCATTTGAGCATAAATCCAAAGAAGTTATCCTAACCCTTTACAATTCCTTAGTCCGCCCTCTTCTGGAATACTGCGTTCAATCCTGGTGCCCTTATTTCCAAAAAGATATAAACAAGCTAGAACGAGTTTAACGTAGAGTTACCAAAATGATACCTAGCCTAAAGAACAAACCATACGAAGAGCGTCTTAGAGAATTAAATCTATTTCCTTTAACCCACCGCAGATTAAGAGGTGATTTAATTCAAGTGTTCAAAATCATCAAAGGCATCGACAATATGAACTGTAGTAAGTACTTCACTATCGACCAATCTAATTACACGCAGGGAAACGGTTGCAAAATTATTGGTAAATCTTTTAACTCACACGAATCTAAGAATTTCTTCTTCAATCGAGTTGTCAACTTGTGGAATGGGCTTCCCCGAAACGTTATAGACTGCATCACCGTTGATTCATTTAAACTCCGCCTAGACAAATATCTCGCTTCAAATCCGCGACTGACTGCGTTTGTAAATGAATAACTTTATGTTATCCCCCCCTCAGTTACTAACCCATCTGTCCCCTACTAACTTCCTAATCCTGCCACGGACGTTAGTTCCAGGGCAGTAATTCCCTTTCCAATGTTCCCTTACCCACTCTAAACCACTGTTTGGACACTTGATCCTCAGTGTTTTGGAGGACAAGCAACCTAGAAGGGTCACTAGATCTGTTGTTGCTTGATTTCCTTTGTACTCTAGTATACCGGAGATAGATTATTATAGAGGAGTCTACAGTAGTTGGAGTTACAATGCACTCTAGTATCGTCTAGTATACCGGAGATAGATTATAATAGAGGAGTCTACAGTAGTTGGAGTTACAATGCACTCTAGTATCGTCTAGTATACCGGAGATAGATTATTATAGAGGAGTCTAGTTGTGTTTTCAGGAATCTTTAATCTAGACGCTCCCAGCCTTAAGGGGAGGTTTTTAGTTTGTTCCCTAGACCTCCATCAAGCTTATAATTACACCCCTTAGACCCTCTTTCAAGAAATTTGTAAAAATTTTTGGTAGAAAAATGTACCGGCCGAAGGCCGATTCTTCTTAAATTACAGGCTCGCTATCGCTCGCCAGGAAAATATTGACACATACATGGCGCGAAAGGTCTTAATATTGACAGAAATGGGGCGAAAGCTCTTAAAATCGCCAAACTAATGGGGCGAACGTCTACAAAAAATCAAAAGCAATAAACATAAGGGAGAAAGCGGTCCAGAAAAAAAAAAATCCTCAAGTGGAAATCTCCCCTTAAATTGCTTCAAAATATTGCCGGCAAAGTGCTCGTGTGCCACCGCCTGTATTTGTTTTCCATTGCAGCTTGAAAAAACAAGTCGTGTCAATTATTTTTTCATTCGGTAATATCAGTTGAGCAATTTGATCCGCACGGAGTAGAGATCGTTTTGTAAGAGGGAGTGGCCATTTTTTTCCCTTTGGACGCCATTTTGGTGCCGTAATTATCAAGCAATGAGTTTTATAGAATTTTTGATAATGTGAAATTTTGCTTGAGAACCCAAACAACATAGCCTGTACAGGTATTGCATACGGTTTATTATGGGTATGGACATGTTTGTGAGTAAAGAGACGTTAATGACCCCAGTGGCTCCAATATGGCGGAGGTTGGCTGATCTCTGGTATCATAGGATCTGCCGGTCGCTGTCGGATAATCAGTTTTTAGATAAAGGGTCACAGACGATTGAAATATTCTATAAAACAGTAATGCCACACAACAATATAATTATATTTATCAGCGGCGTGGTTCGGATAGACCTTTCACGGTACATGTGTAGCCCGATCCCTTTTGAGAATTTAAGACATTCACCCCATTAGTTTGGCGATTATAAGACCTTTCGAGCCATTTAGGTGTCCTCTTTTTCCTGGCGAACGACAGCTGCCTGCAATTAAGGAGATTTTTTCAACCAAAAAAATGCAAAAATGTATCTCGAATGGGGAATTTTGGGAGGATTATTGAAAGTTTGACGGAGGTCTAGGGAGGAAATAGTAATACTATAATAATATATAAATATATACCGGTAAATAAATAAACAAATAAATATATATCTCCCATTAATGTTGGCGAGTCCAGAAATCCAAACCTCAAAATACTGATAACGCACTATGGACTTGAACAATCCACCTAATATCTCTACTATTTGGGAAGAGTCAAACAGTACTGATGTATGAAAATGTATAATCCATTTGCTCCAGCCCTTCCTAAATCCACCTAATATCTCTACTATTTGGGAAGAGTCAAACAGTGCTGAGGTATGAAAATGTATAGTCCATTTGCTCCAGCCCTTCCTAAGTCACAATGGGGTGGGGGTCATACACTATAGGTACACTCGGATGTCATTGTCTCCAGCCCACTTATAGATATTCCTGGACTTCAACTATTTATAATTGTGAAAGTATATATCTGCGAACGAATAGATGAATATATTTTTCTATACATCAGCTACAAAAGTATGTACACTATTTTTTGAAAAGCAAGTTCTACGCAAAAATCGATCTAGATAGTTATACATGCATACAGAAAAACATATGGGGTCCTCGAATTTGTACTCTCGGATGCCATAGTTTATAAATATGGCATCCGAGGGTACACCAAACTTTTCTTGGCTTTATATATTAAATATCTCATAATACTAAGACGCGTTACTTTTCCATCTTCTGGCAACTATTATACGATTTTATGCAGATTAGGAAGGGTATATGGAAGTCAGAGGCTTGATTGATCCAGTATGTACAGCATATATATATATATATATATATATATACTGTATGGATAATAGCTGATATCCGTCAATGAATTAGGAAATTATACCTCATATGAACCACAGA
The DNA here is from genome assembly GCA_032716605.1 of Paralithodes platypus. Lineage (NCBI taxonomy): Eukaryota > Metazoa > Arthropoda > Malacostraca > Decapoda > Lithodidae > Paralithodes > Paralithodes platypus. Next base: position 18,013,372 of record CM064552.1, on the reverse strand, counting down.
GTTTAATAATGTTTTCGAATAACTATAAGTATTTCTAAATTGCAGTTATATAGTCGTACATCAGTTTACGCTCTTTTCCTTAAGGTGCCGCCAGACGATTTTTCATCTTAGGAAAGATGTCTCTGAGTCAATTAGTTCAAATACTTTCACAAATTATTTTCCGCTTACCTTCAGGATTAATTTTCATAGAAAACGGAAGTGTACAAGTGACATCCAGCTAGGGAAGCGGGAAAGGCGACGACAGAGGTCAAGCGAGCTTCCGTATGCCTCTTATAATTCCCTAAATAAATCCATTCTTAATACTAATCGATCTTTCACTATCAACACGTATTCCTGTAAGGTATTCAAGATAGAACACGAGTTAATTACATTTTAAAAGTACAACATTATAGCAAGAAACATAGACATTCAATAACCTATCCTTTTCTTGTTGACAATCGAGTGACGCTGGCTTGTGTTTGTGTTCCGCCGCGAATATATCTCCCAATTCCGAGCACAGTCGAATATCCCGGGCGTCGCCGCGTATTCCGAACTATGCACTAGATAGGGTGTCTGGAACAATTGGAGTGGAGAATAATAGCCGAGACACTCGATAACAGGTAAGAAAATAGAACTATATATTACGCTTTCGTTTGTGGAAGGAGATGATTTCGGCGACGGGGTTGATTGGTTATGCGTTTTGGAAGTCCTTAAGGGAGCCCACCTCGCTTTTTTTCTCTTTGTCTCCCTCTCTCTTTGACTTGTATCCATTCGGCCCTATTCAGCCTACTGTTTTAAGATGTTTACCCCCATCCAGGTGTCAATATTTTCCTGGCGAGCGGTAGCGAGCCAGCATATACAGTATATGTTTTTGTTTTGACAGCAAGCTAAATTTTTACATTTTTCGATAGAAACATTTCTCTGGCGAAACCGGATTTCCTCATACAATGCTGGCTCGCTTTCGCTCGCCAGGAAGAAATCGACACCTAATGGGGATATACGTCTTAAGACAGTTGGCTGAATGGGGCCGGATGGATACAAGCCAGGGAAAGAGAGAAAAGGAGAGAAAGATACAAAAGGCCGTTGACCCCCCTTAAGGTCGAGCATCACTAGCACAATCGCCTGTAGATAAAAGTGGTACACATTTTACTGAACATTATGACAAACTGACGGAATAATACGAAACAAACATGCCCGAATAAGTGTTTTCCTTCATTCAATGGTCACTTGTCCAGGCGATAATAGATTCACGCACACGACTTACATACGTATTGCACACACTCATACACACACACAGACGCACACAAACACACACACACACACACACACACACACACACACACACATACACACACTGCTATCCAGATGTTGTTCACTTTGGATACACAAAAGGCACCGCGAAAATATACAAATGGGTAAATAAATACACATCCAAACACGCCATATAATTAATACTCTCACACCGACAGAATTGACCACCTACGAGTTTCGGACTATAAGGAAGTTGGAGCCGTATACATTGATATAAAAGATAAATAACAAAAATAATGCCGATTTGTAATGAATGGAAAGTGTGATTAGTTTGATTTTATGTATTTATAAATATACTACAGCCATATTTTAGTTTATTATTTTGCTAAATAGTGATATCTACAGCTCCAACTTCCTTATAGGCCGAAACGTGCAAGGGGACAATTGTAATCGAAAACCTATATTGCATTGACTCTTCCTCCCCATTGTTCTCCAGATTATGTTCAATTTGTATATACGATAAACCCCCGCTAAAATAAACAATGCCGCAAAGAAAGAAGGTTTAACAAGGAAACAAAATGAACAAAAATAACAACAACAAGAGCCTGAAATCCAGCCAACAACACGCAAGCTTTTTCCTCAGGCAGTGAAATTCTTTGAGGGGTTAGTGTGCTTGGTTTTTGGTCTATATATATTTATTTAACAATATATTTATGATTTTCTTCGCTATACCTCCCTCAAGCTTAGAACCCCCCCCCCCCCTAGACTCCCTTTCAAGATAAATTTGAAAAATTTTCGGTAGAAAAATTTCCCGGCCGAAGGCCGATTCCTTTTAAAATTAGAGGTTCGCTATCGCTCGCCAGGAAAACATCGACACCTAAAGGGCACGAAAGGTCTTAATATTGATAGATAAATGACGCGAAAGGTCACAAAATCGCCAAACTAACGGAACGAACGTCTTAAAACCTGCAAACTAATATGGTAAACATGAGGGAGAAGGGGGTCCCTAAAGAGCGAGTACTGCCCCCCTTGACACCTGCACCACCACCGTCTTCACCCACAACACCTCCACCAGTTATAACCCTCTTAGTACCGGGGGCGTCCTCGGCTTTTTTTTTCTTTCTCTCATTTTCTATCTTTCCCTGGCTTGTATCCATTCGGCCCCATTCAGCCAACTGTTTTAAGACGTTTATCCCTATCCAGGTGTTGATTTCTTCCTGGCGAGCGATAGCGAGCCACCATTGTATGGAGAAATCCGGCTTCGCCGGGGAAATGTTTCTATCGAAAAATGTACAAATTTAGCTTGCTGTCAAAAGAAAAATACATATATGCTGGCTCGCTACCGCTCGCCAAGAAAATATTGACACTTGGATTGGGGTAAAAGTCTTAAACAGTAGGCTGAATGGGGCCGAATGGATACAAGCCAAAGAGAGAAGGAGAGAAAGAGAAAAAAAGCGAGGTGGGCCCCCTTAACTTTATTATGGGTACTATTAGACAATTGTATTCGGTTTAAAAAGGGCCTCCAGCTTTTAACAGGCAGTGAACGATCTCATTTAACCCCTTCTTTACCGGCGACGTCTTTTCCATTTGATTCGAGCTACATTTAGACGATTTTATGAAGATTAGGAAGGATATGTGGTAGCTAAAAGCATTCATAGATATAGTTTGTAGCTTTTTAATGGCTAGACGCCCTTCCTAAGCTGAACACAATAATTTAATAGTTGCCAGAATATATTAAAAAGTACATCACCGGTACATAAGGGGTTAACCCATTTTACTGCCACAGACCCTTCTTATACTGCCCACAATCGTCTAAACATAACTAATATCAAATTAAAAAGACTCCGCCGGTACAGAAGGGGTTAAAGGGGTTTCCAGAAGGTTTGAACGATCTAATTTAACCCTTTTTATTGCCGCAGATCTTTCTTAAACTGTATACAATCGTCGCAATATAACTAGCATAAAATAAATAAAACGTCGCTGGTACTGTAAGGGTTAGACTAACTATAATTTATCTTCTATCTTCTAATTTCATATGTATTTTTAGAGTAATCATTGTTTCTTGCAAATTAGTTGTTCAAATTAGTTATACTGGATCACGTGAATCGTTAGTGATGCAACGCTGATAATTCGCATGTCTTTATTAATTACCCTTCCTGTACCGGTGACGTCTTTATTAATTACCCTTCCTGTACCGGTGACGTCTTTTTTATATAATTTCAATTACATTTAGACAATTTTATGAAGCTTAGGAAGGATTGATCGTAGCTAAAAGGATTAATTGAGATAGTATGTAGCCTTCTTAATTGGTTAACGTCCTTCCTAAGCTGAATACAATCGTCTAATAGTTGCCGGAAAATACTGAAAAGGACGTCGCTGGTACAGAAGGGGTTAATATGTTTGTGTATGTTGGACTAAAAGGACGTCGCTGGTACAGAAGGGGTTAATATGTTTGTGTATGTTGGACTAAAAGGACGTCGCTGGTACAGAAGGGGTTAATATGTTTGTGTATGTTGGACTAAAGTTTGAACACCTTTAAGGGGAGATCCTTCACATTTTGTAAAAAAAAAAAAAAAAAAAAAAGATTTTTCTAGTTTCCTCGCTAGACCTCCATCAAGCTTAAAATGAAGCCCCCTAGACCCATTTTCAAGATAAATTTGTACATTTTTTGGTAGAAAAATGTCCTGGCTGAAGGCCGATTCCTCTTAAATAACAGGCTCGCTATCGCTCGCCAGGAAAAAATCGAGACCTAATTGACAGGAAAGGTCTTAACATTGACAGAAATGGGTCGAAAGTTCATAAAATCGCCTAACTAATGGGTCTAAAGATGAGGGAGAAGGTGGTCTAGAAAAGCGACTTGTCTCCCCTTAAGGTGGCGGTGGTTATTTTTTGGGTTCTATATACAGTATATCTATATATTTTGGGTTCTATATACAGTATATCTATATATTTTGGGTTCTATATACAGTATATCTATATATTTTGGGTTCTATATACAGTATATCTATATATTTTGGGTTCTATATACAGTATATATATTTTGGGTTCTATATACAGTATATTTATATATTTTGGGTTCTATATACAGTATATCTATATATTTTGGGTTCTATATACAGTATATCTATATATTTTGGGTTCTATATACAGTATATTTATATATTTTGGGTTCTATATACAGTATATCTATATATTTTGGGTTCTATATACAGTATTTATATATTTTGGGTTCTATATACAGTATATCTATATATTTTGGGTTCTATATACAGTATATCTATATTTTGGGTTCTATATACAGTATATCTATATATTTTGGGTTCTATATACAGTATATTTATATATTTTGGGTTCTATATACAGTATATCTATATATTTTGGGTTCTATATACAGTATATCTATATATTTTGGGTTCTATATACAGTATATCTATATATTTTGGGTTCTATATACAGTATATCTATATATTTTGGGTTCTATATACAGTATATCTATATTTTGGGTTCTATATACAGTATATCTATATATTTTTGGGTTCTATATACAGTATATTTATATATTTTGGGTTCTATATACAGTATATCTATATATTTTGGGTTCTATATACAGTATATCTATATATTTTGGGTTCTATATACAGTATATCTATATATTTTGGGTTCTATATACAGTATATCTATATATTTTGGGTTCTATATACAGTATATCTATATATTTTGGGTTCTATATACAGTATATCTATATATTTTGGGTTCTATATACAGTATATCTATATATTTTGGGTTCTATATACAGTATATCTATATATTTTGGGTTCTATATACAGTATATCTATATTTTGGGTTCTATATTCAGTATATTTATATATTTTGGGTTCTATATACAGTATATCTATATATTTGGGTTCTATATACAGTATATCTATATATTTTGGGTTCTATATACAGTATATCTATATATTTTGGGTTCTATATACAGTATATTTATATATTTTGGGTTCTATATACAGTATATCTATATATTTTGGGTTCTATATACAGTATATCTATATATTTTGGGTTCTATATACAGTATATCTATATATTTTGGGTTCTATATACAGTATATCTATATATTTTTGGGTTCTATATACAGTATATTTATATATTTTGGGTTCTATATACAGTATATCTATATTTTGGGTTCTATATACAGTATATCTATATATTTTGGGTTCTATATACAGTATATTTATATATTTTGGGTTCTATATACAGTATATCTATATATTTTGGGTTCTATATACAGTATATCTATATATTTTGGGTTCTATATACAGTATATCTATATATTTTGGGCTCTATATACAGTATATCTATATATTTTGGGTTCTATATTCAGTATATCTATATATTTTGGGTTCTATATACAGTATATCTATATATTTTGGGTTCTATATACAGTATATCTATATATTTTGGGTTCTATATACAGTATATTTATATATTTTGGGTTCTATGTACAGTATATCTATATTTTGGGTTCTATATACAGTATATCTATATATTTTGGGTTCTATATACAGTATATCTATATATTTTGGGTTCTATATACAGTATATCTATATATTTTGGGTTCTATATACAGTATATTTATATATTTTGGGTTCTATATACAGTATATCTATATATTTTGGGTTCTATATACAGTATATCTATATATTTTGGGTTCTATATACAGTATATTTATATATTTTGGGTTCTATATACAGTATATCTATATATTTTGGGTTCTATATACAGTATATCTATATATTTTGGGTTCTATATACAGTATATCTATATATTTTGGGTTCTATATACAGTATATCTATATATTTTGGGTTCTATATACAGTTTATCTATATTTTGGGTTCTATATACAGTATATCTATATATTTTGGGTTCTATATACAGTATATTTATATATTTTGGGTTCTATATACAGTATATCTATATATTTTGGGTTCTATATACAGTGTATCTATATATTTTGGGTTCTATATACAGTATATCTATATATTTTGGGTTCTATATACAGTATATCTATATATTCATTTATTTTTATAGTTTCTTCGCTAGATCTTCATCAATATTAAAAAAACACTCCCTTCAATAAATATTTGTACATTTTTCGATAGAAAAGTATCCCGGCCTATTTCTCTTAAAACTACAGGGTCGCTATCGCTCGCCAGGAATAAGTCGACACCTAAATGGCACGAAAGGCCTTGATATTGATATAGAAATGGGACGAAAGGTTTTATAATTGATAAACTAATGGGGGGATGTCTTAAAATCTGAAAACTAAGGGCGCTAAACACGGGGAAGAAAGGGGACCAGAAAAGCGACCCTTCTCCCCTTAAAATCTGTATCACACGAGAGATTTTGTCGTCATTATAATTATATGCAACTTTACCAAGGTAAAATGTTGAGACTATTTTCGACAATTACAGTGAGCATAGATTATTATACGTGACAGAGTTTTGATTAAGAGTATATTACAGACGGTGCGGATACAAAGTTTAGGGGGAAAAGCGTTCATGTAAATCCACCGTACACGAACGCTTTTTCCCAAACTCTTTCCTGCAAGTCTGTTATGGTAGTTTTTGGTTTATATATGTATTCACGATTCCGCTATGAAGAGGGATGTGTTATACTGAATTGAGTCACCTTGTTTGTCGTATCCGGAGCCTTTGTCGCGCTACTCCTCTAAAGGGATGCCCCCACGACATTGAACACTAACACCAAAGTTGTTCTCCGAGCCTAATTGATCAACGGGAACTTGCCGGATTTTCACTACGCTCGCTAAGTAGGTAGTTTCCCTGAGTTTACGACATTCCACACTAAGACAGAACATTGACTTGTGAATGTAATTTTCTACGTTTGACAGCATATATTCACGTACAGCTTCATCGAATTGCTCAGAGGGCACAATTGAACGAAGAAGAACTACAATGGTGAACTCCATGCGTGCAAACAGGTGTGTTTTCCATAACATGGGTCAATGAATTTACATGTCTGTGATGGCTAAATAGCTACACGACAATGCTCTGCGAGATTATCTACAACAGGATGTATTGGAATAATTATTAAAAGACCGTAAATTACCACTGTCGATAACGGTATTCAATATTACGGTCTGTTTGCTACATTATACCTTTAGTTACCGACATTAAGACCGTAAATATATAGTAATATCGACGGTATTTTAAGTGCTTGATTCCGCTAGGAAGAGGGCTTTTGATGCACTACTCCTCCTAAATGGCGGCCTCCACGACATTGAATACTAAGACTAAAGTTATTCACAGAGCCAAAATGAACACAATGAACCTGCTGGACATGTGCTACACTTGCCAAGTAGGTCGTTTCGCTGCATTTGGTCATCTCCGGAACCTTTTAGGCACTTTTTCTCCGAAACGGCTGCCTCCACGACATTGAACATTAAGATTAAAGTTGTTCGCAGTCTCGCAACTTCCTCTACCGATTGTGAGGGCTCTTGCACCAAGATATTGTCTAAAGCGGCCTGCAGCAAAATTGGGACGAAGCAGATACATCCGCCCTTAATATATTTATTATCTGCCCGTGTTGCTCGTAATGGGGCTGAATACCAAGCTGCTGGACTATTGTTTTTAAATATTCACTGGGAGCTACAATGACCTAGTCAGTGTTATTCCTTTATCTATGTTCACCATATCAAGTTAATCTTCAAGTATTGTATCTTCTTGTGTAAGCGGTTGTACAGTAGTGGTCAGTAATGCTTGAACAACTCATAAACAAAAACAAATAAAATAAAATAAAAATCGAGCGTCATCTACGGAATCCCAGTACTATGATCTTTGTTGCTCAAATGGTTTATCACAAGTAGTTCGTCAGTGTATTATGATATACGCTTCCAAAAGTTGGCCATACATTCCTGACGACCATGCCACTACAGTACATACGTCCGCATTGAAATTCCTGTCAGATGAGTAAGGCCTTTTATGTGTCTTATTTCCATCGTGCTATTCAATATACTCGGTTTCATTCCAGCTGACGGTAAATTGTAAAGTTCCCATCATAATTTATCAGTAATTTTGAAGATTTTTGTAGTGAAATATGGTGCTAATTATTTAAACTTTACAATAATAAGATGCAGAGACATAGTAATTTCATATTTGTCCCTAAATTATCGATAAATAAGTTACTAAAGATTTGAATTTGCCGTCAGTTGAAATAAAATTGGCTAAAGTATTTTTTTATTTTCAGCTGACGGTAAATTGTAATGTCCTCATCTTTATTGCTCAGCTATTACGAAGGTTTTTATGGGAAATAGGGTGTTGATTATGAACACTTGGTATTTATGTGATACAAAGACACAGTAGTTTCAACACCTAAATGGCACGAAAGGTCTTAATATTGACAAATGAACGGGGCGAAACGTCTTGAAATCGCCTAACTAATTGGCTGAACGTCTTAAAATTTGAAAAGTAATGGGGCTAAACATGGGGGAGAAGGGGGACCAGAAAAGTTACTCATCTGCCCTTAAAATAGGTATCACACGAGAGATTTTGTCAAAAATATCAGTCATCCTCCCTTAACCCCATAATTCAAATGATGACTTTTATGTTAGGATCCAGTCACCACAAGAACAATCAAAAGGTTAACAGTGGTTTTAGTTGAACGTTTTTATCTCAAAAGCTCATTCATTTTAACACTATTCTGGTTTTCATTAGACAATTTTATGTAATTTAATAAGGATCTCTAGGAAGCAAGTCTCAATTAACTCTCGCTCCAACAAGTTCTTCCTTAGGTGAATTAGATCGTGTAATAATAGACAGAATACACTGTCAAAACTTATCATAATCGTCAAAGGGTTAACGAAAATACAATTGAGAGAGGTGTTATGTGATTGAAGTAGTTCATATCAAGGCATGACTAATTGCAAACATGGTATGCAAGTTCAATATATGCGGGATAGTTGCAGACTATGTTCATTTGCATACTTTTATTGTATTTTATTTATTTATTTATTATATTTTATTTTATTTTATGTTTTAAGTTTTGAATTATTTAGTTTGGCAAGATACAAAATATACCCCCACTTAATTTTCTCTGCATCTTCAACAAATAATAATTATTCAAACTAAAAAAAAAAAAAAAAACAAAAAAAAAAAAACAATCTAATACAAGTAGATCCAGATTAAGATACAGTATTAGTAAGGGCAATTTGAAGACGTCTGAAAGTGTGTACTAAGGTAGGAAAGGCCGATGATGATGATGATGATGATGAAACCCGGTAACTGAAGTCCAGACAAATAAACAAGGCAGATCTCCATCAATAAATTTATTTGTATAATCTACCATTAACAAAAAAAAACGTGTTATATATTATTAGAGAGAGGAGATAAGTGAAGAGTATTAAGCTAGCTCTAGCCTCAACACCTGACCTCCCTCTCTCGATTCTTGTCGATGAGTATTCTAATAAATACCATTCGATTTAGATACGTATGAAGATGTGAATGAAGGACATGAATTATGTGTATATATATATATATATATATATATATATATATATATATATATATATATATATATATATGTTAGTAAAGCCAGGTAATACATTTTCTTTAATACATACGAGGTTGAAAGAAATGGCAATTTCTGCGTTGGAAATTTTATTATTCAAAGTTTCCAGGTCTCTGATGAGTTTTCGCTGGGTGGCAGGAAGTAGATGAATGAGATTAGCAAAATTCATGGTGGTACAGGGTTACATTAATGTACATGATGATACAGGATATATGAAGCGTTTCACTGGACAACCAGCATTATCAAGTAAGGATAGAATGATATAAAAGGTAAACAGGAAGGGTATATATAGAGGGTGGAGGATCAGAGGAGGCGAAAATCAGGGGGCAAAAGTCTGCTATTGGTGGAGGGGTATTCTAGGAGTGTAAAAAAGAGGACCGTGTCACGCATGCGCACTGGATGCGGGAAGGTGGTGGTCGGTTGGCGGGGTCGAAGCTGATTGGCTGCGTGTCGAGGGGCGTGGCCTAAGTTGCGTGGTACGTGTGGCGCTGGCAGAAGACGAAGCTGAAGGAGGTAGCGCGGGGGGCTGCGTCAAGGGCACCTGGGGGCGAGGGGGGTGTTAGGGTCCTGTAGGATAGTGCCTTTTGGCAGAAGGAAGGATCTGAAGGTCCAGAGTTTGGTTGTTGATGTTAGGATGTAAGGCTTGGATATATAACGCTTCGAGTATAGGTAATCTCCTTGGGTCACTTTCTTTATCGAGTATGGTGGTGTGTTTCTCTAACTCGTTGCGTACAGGACCTAACGCCCCCCCTCGCCCCCCGGTGCCCTTGACGCAGCCCCCCGCGCTACCTCCTTCAGCTTCGTCTTCTGCCGGCGCCACACGTACCACGCAACTTAGGCCACGCCCCTCGACACGCAACCAATCAGCTTCGACCCCGCCAACCGACCACCACCTTCCCGCATCCAGTGCGCCTGCGTGACGCGATTCTCTCTTTAACACTCCTAGAATACCCCTCCACCAATAGCAGACTTTTGCCCCCTGATTTTCGCCTCCTCTGATCCTCCACCCTCTATATATACCCTTCCTGTTTACCTTTTATATCATTCTATCCTTACTTGATAATGCTGGTTGTCCAGTGAAACGCGTCGTATATCCTGTATCATCATGTACATTAATGTAACCCTGTACCACCATGAATTTTGCTAATCTCATTCATCTACTTCCTGCCACCCAGCGAAAACTCATAAGAGACCTGGAAACTTTGAATAATAACATTTCCAACACAGAAATTGCCATTTCTTTCAATCTCGTATAAATTAAAGAAAATATATATACCGGTATATATATATGTACTGTATATATATATATATATATATATATATATATATATATATATATATATATATATATATATATATACAGTATATATATATATATATATATATATATATATATATATATATATATATATATACAATACAGTATATGTATATACCGTATATGCAGTATATATGGAGAGAGAGAGAGAGTGTGAGTATTTGTGAGTATATGTACAGTGTATACTGTATATAACTTGTGCCCCGACTTACACAGGTGAGGTTCATTAGCGTTGTGATGTATATACTTTGCCTGGCCCCAGGTGTACAGTACTGGAGCCACCCGGGCTGAATTATGTGGCTGCCTCATTACCTGCCTGCTACCGGGCACCTACAACACGGAACTAATACAGGTACACAGGAAAAAAGGAGAATGCAGAATTGAATACTATCAGGTTGTTTTGGCGTCGACTCTTTTAGTGTACAATACATTAGCCTTTTTTCATCTATGCGCCTTTTGTTTCGACCCATACTTCAAGTTTCCACGAAAGCACACATAATGGCTTAAAATTATATCAACTTTCAGTGGAATTAAAATCCCAAGTAGGATTAATTTATCTTAGCTTAGCTCAGTTTAGCTTAGATATTGGTCAATTTCGGTTTGTGTTAGATTAAAGTCAGGTTAATGTTCGGTTAGGTTAAGTTAGGATTATATTAGGTATGCAAAGTACTCATAGCCATTGAAATATAACGAGAGAAGAAACCCAAGACGAATGAATGTGCTATGAGCCAGAGCAAAGACAAATAAGAGAGAGAGAGAGATAGTTATGTAGAGTTACATAGATACACAGACTACACAGACCTTGCGGTCCCTACTAGGTAATCCGGAGAGAGAGAGAGAGAGAGAGAGAGAGAGAGAGAGAGAGAGAGAGAGAGAGAGAGAGAGAGAGAGAGAGAGAGAGAGAGATCTGGTGGAGTGGTTAAAGGCCCTGTACAGTAAAATGGAGGGAGTGTAAGGAACTGTTCTTGAAAGAAGTCAAGAAAGTTAGAGACGGTAGCAAGGGAAATAGTAAGAGTATGACCGATAAGAAGGGGCGAGTGTTAGCCGAGAATCAAGAGAGAGTCGAAAGATGGAGGGAGTACTTCAATGAATTGCTGAATGTAAGGAATGAAGCGCCAGCAAACATAGTTGGATGGGGTATGGGAGGGAGAAGAAGAGAAGTAGTGGAGGAGGAGGTGGGGATCAGGAGGTCAGAAGTATGTGAAGCTATGAAAGAGTGAAGTTGGGGAAAGCACCAAGAATAGATGGAGTGTGTGGGGAAATGCTGAGGTATGTTGGTGAGATAGTGATTGAATGGGTATGAAAAATGTGTAAACTAGCATGGGAGAAAAGGAGTGCACCTGATGACTGGAAGACAGGCATAATAGTCCCCCTATATAAGGGTAAAGAGGAAAGAGGAGTGTGTGGTAACCACCGAGAAATATGTCTTCTAAGTGTAGTAGGGAAGGTGTACAGTAGGGTAGTGATTGTGAGAGTGAGAACGGAGAAATGGATAGGTGATGAACAGGGCGGGTTTAGGAAGGGAAGAGGATGTGTAGATCAGATTTTTACCCTGAAATGTGTTGTGGAGAAATATCTGGAGAAGCAACAAAAGCTGTATATTACCTTTACGAACTTGGAGAAGGCCCATGACAGAGTGGATAGAGAAGGTATGTGGAAAGTACTTAGAATATACGGAGTAGATGGCAAGTTGCTGGAAGCAGTGAAGAGCATGTATGAGGGTGCAAAGGCGGCAGTACGTGTGGAGAATGAGCAGAGCGAGTTCTTTGATCTGAATGTTGTGTTGAAGCGGATGCATGATGTCCCCGTAGTTGTTTAATGTATACTAGCAGGGGTACCCGGCGTTGCCCGGGTTTAAATACTGTACCACCATAATCACCATCACTACTACCACCACTACTACTACCATAATCACCATCATCAATCACTACTACCACAATCATCACAATACTACTACTACCATAATCACCGGCCTCGACCTCCCTGTGCCTCATTAAACGGCGACCTCGATTTCGGCCGCTAAATGACCTCCGATTTTGGATCTGACCTCATCCGTACCCCCATTTTGGGGGGCTGCGAACAACTTTCGGTCCATACACCTTTTCGATCGGAGGCCTCCTTCTGCCCCAAACGGCAATTTTTTTCAATTCGTTTTCAATTTCGGCCTCGAAACGACCTCCGATCGTGGCCTCGCCCCCTCTATGACCTGACCCAGGTCAATTGACACCCACATGCAAAGTTTCAGCTCCCAAGTCCAAAACTGCCGCCGCCTATTAAGAACGCACAGACAGACAGACACACGAACTGATATAATAATATAGATGTGGATGGAGTCATGAAAGAAATACAAGGAAGAGCAGTGGATGTTGGTGTATCGATGATAAGGGAGGGAAACGAGTGGAAGCTACCTGTACTGCTGTTTGCTGATGATACAGTTCTGATGAGCGATAATGAATGGAAGTTGCAGGGTCTGGTAAATATGTTTGGAACAGTGTGCAAAAAACTGAATCTGAAGGTAAATGCGGGGAAGAACAAGGTTATGGTTTTCGAAAAGGGTGAAGCCACAGAGTGTGAGGTGAAGTTGACTGGTCAGGCTATGGAGATTATCAGCTCATTTAAGTATCTGGGCAGTGTGCTGAGTAAAGATGGGAGTATGGATGAAGAAGTGCAGGAGAGGGTGCAACGGAGAAAGAGGGTTGTAGGAATGCTGAAAGCAGTAACAATAAATAGGGTGGTCAGCATGGAAGTGACGAAGTCCTTTCATGACAGTGTGGTAATCCCGACACTGACTTACGGAAGCGAAGCATGGACGTTAGTGGAGAGACTCAGACCAAGAGTGAGAGGGGTGGAAATGAGTTACTTGAGAAGTGCGTACAGAGTTACATGGAGGGATAGACAGACGAATGAGGAAGTAAGAGGGAGGTGTGGTGTGGATGTACAGTAGATGTACTGGAAAGTGTGAAAAAGGAACACCTTGAGATGGTCCGGCCATATGGAACGTATGGGAAGCGAGAAAATTACTAAGAGGGTTTACGAGAGCGAGGTGGAAGGACAGAGAGGGAGAGGTAAACCGAGAGAGAGGTGGAAGGATGGAGTGAAGAAGTATATGAATGAAGGTGGTGCTGGTTGGGAGGAGGGGCGTAGACTGACTTGGAACAGAGGTGCATGGGGGCGGTTCATTCGTGGCCACCCCTTCGGGGATCACGGCGTCAGGTAATAGATAGATAGATATATAGACAGTAAAATTTTCCGGCGAAGGTCGGCCTGGCAGAAGTTCGCACCACTCAGGAGCCAGTATACAGTAGCTTGTTTGGTGGATACTCGCATGTTAACGCCCAGTCCGCAACAAATACAGGCAACCTAAGCCAAACCACTACTGTCTTCTGTTTTGTCTCCTGTCACCTTGGCTCTGTCCAAGCCCTGAGGCAGATCCCATTAACCTACATCACTTTCCTCTTCTTCAGAGAGAGATAGAGATAGCGATAGAAAAATAGCTAAAAAAAATATGTAACACAACAAACTACTCCTTTAACCTACTATCAAATTTCACTGACAAGGCTGGAGAGAGAGAGTGAGTGAGAGTGAGCGTGAGAGAGAGGTGAAGCACAGGAGCTAAAGTGTAACACAAGTTTAAGCCACTATCCAATTTCACTGTGGCGAGAAATTGGTGTCGTAACGGCGAGGATTTATCAAGTCTGGCAGCCGGCGGTTTATCAGCCAATATGATGGTCAATTACTGGTTATAAACACCTTGACAGGACCTAAACATGTGTCCGTCCCTGGCTTAAACATTGGGGTACCAGAAGCGAGATACCTGACCCGGTTTTTTGTTTGAAAATTTCCTCTGTAGTATTTTTCTTTTTTTGCTTAATTCGTCTGTCTGTCTGTCTGTCTCTTATTATGTCTACCATCATCCTTATACTGTATAACAAATTTAGAATATCGTTATTAAAAGACTGAAAGTAAAATATAATGGCAGAGTTATCTGCTGCATTCCGGTTCCGCTACATCCCGTTTAAGACGATCTCACTGTGCAAGAGCCACCACATTCGGTAGCGGAATTCCGACAGGTTCACTTTGTTCATTTTGGCTCTGCGAACAAGTTTGATCTTAGTGTTCACTGTCGTGGAGACAGCTGTTTAGGAGGAGTAGTGCGTCAAAGGTTCTGGAGACGACAAAAGAACTCTCTCCATTCAGCAAAAGATATAACCCTCTTCCTAGCGGAATCGGAAATACTAATGTAAGATAAGAAACGTCAGCGTCATTATATTTAGAAACGTATTCTGAAAATTGTGAGAAAAATAAAGAATTTACAGTCGTGGTCATGATTACTGGAATACATTTTGGTCGATTATTTCATATATTTATTATTTTTATTTGTTTAGTTTCCACCCTAGGCCTCCCTTCACTTCACACATTAAACTAACTTCTATTTTACTTCTAGTTTCTTTATGTTGATTAAACGTAAAATTAAGTTAAACAATAGTATTAATGTATTAGTTTTCTAAATACCTCCGCTAACGAAGTTGGCTGGAGGTTATTGTTTCGCCTAAGTTACTTTGTCTGTATGTTTGTTTGTTTGACTATAAACAAGATATCTCACAAAGTTTGGAACCAATTATCACAAAATTTGTTGGGCAGATAGGATATGCGCCAAGGAAGAAGTGATTCAATTTAGGAGGCGATCCAAATCATATCCTAGAACCCAGATCCAGAAGAAAATTTAGGCCTGTAATGTTAATGATAAAGAACCAGCCAGCGTAGGCTGCGCCTCTCTAGTTAGATGTAAAATTCAGTTAATAAACCGTATTACTGTATTATTGTACATTTAGTGGTAAAGTAAGCCCATTTACTGTTAACCCTTTCAAGATCCAATACGCATTTATTTTCTATTTGCTGGTAATTATTAGACTATTTTATTCAGATTAGGAAGGGTAAATGGAAGTCAGCGGGTTGATATTGAGATATTCTTAACCCTTTTAATACCCACAAATCCTTCCTAAGCTGCATAAAATCGTCTAATGATAGCCAAAATAAACTGCTAAAACGCGTCAGAGCTTCAAGGGGTTAATTATACGGACATATTTACAGTGTAGAAAGGTGAGTGTTGGTTTTAGGATGATATCTTGATGAAGACCAGATTTTTTTAAAGGTGGCAATTTATCTTGTACTAATTTCGTCCATTAAGATGATGGGTTACTTTCTCTTCTATGGCCATGACGAGCAACTTAGTAAAGGCGGTATCACACGAGCACTTTTTCACTTTACATTTATCCTCAACACTGGTCTGGCAGCTTATGAGGTCAACATTTAAAATATGTTGGTCACCTAAATTCATCTAGCAACAGTCTACTTTCCGATACCAGTGCAAAATAGTCCAAAAATGTTGCCAGAAAAATTTTGATCATCGAATGTTGACTATATAAGCTCTCGTGTGATGCCGGCTTAATGGGGCTATTAATGACCTTATTCCTAAAAGTTACCACAGGCTAAAACACACACACGCACGTACACACACACGCACGTACACACACACACACACGCACACACACACTCGAAGTATAACTATTATATTTTTGTCTTTCTGTACACCTACTTTCGCCATAATGAACGATATGAATAGATATAACTTATTATCGTTACGACACAGGGTAATACCAAGCTCTCTTATGAATCCACAGTAGCTTAATCAACATGAACAACAGCAACACTACCACCATCACCACCTTTAGCACCTCTAACTAACAAGTAGCACCTTTTCTTCTACCACCACCAAATTACTGCCAACACGATTCACAGTACGGTGTGTGTGTGTGAGAGAGAGAGAGAGAGAGAGAGAGAGAGAGAGAGAGAGAGAGAGAGAGAGAGAGAGAGAGAGAGAGAGAGAGAGAGAGAGAGTGAGTGTGTGTGTGTGTACAATAATTTGAGGGTTTATGGGTTTATGAGTTCTTTACATATGTAAGTTTATATGTTAGAGTTATGTTTTAAGTAAGTTTATATGCTATGTTTAGTTGGGACAACAGTTAGTTATAACAGCATATACACGTTTTACTATAGTTTAGATTAGGTAGGTTAGGTAAACATGCGTTGAGTTCATTTCCTTTTAGCTTATACAGACATACGCTGTAAATTCTCAGACTTTCTTCTATTCAACAGCTGAGCTCTGGAACTCTCTCCCAGAATCAGTCTTTCGCTCTTCCTATGACTTAACTCTTTCACGCTTTTATGACGCAGAGGTTGCCAGATTAGCAATAAGAAATAGAGTTCTCTCACTCTTATAATTACCTTCCCAAAATTAGTGTTCTACCCACAGCTAACTCAAAGACAACTGCAGAGGTTGAAGTAATTAAACTAAAGGTTTCTAAATACCCCTGATGGTAAGAAAGGCTTTAAAGTATCCCTAATAGGCTCAACATCGCGTCATAAGCGTGAAAGGGTTAAATTGCTTCAAACTCCGTGTGTCCAAGCATTTTGGCTCGAACGTCCCATGATTTTGACCCTGTCACTCTTTCAACTCTGGGGGAGGCACTCGCTACAGGCAGTTCTGCCTTTTGTCTACCCCATTCACATAGAGAAAAAGATGATGTGTGTATAATAATAATACTAAATAATAATATTATAAATAATAACAGTAAGACCTTTCATGACATATAGGTGTCGTCTTTTTCCTGGGGAGCAATAGCGACCCTGTAATTCAGGAGGAATCCGACGCCGGGTTTTCCTTTACCGAAAAATTTACAGATTTAGCTGGAAGGGCGCCTGGGGTGTGCTTGTGTGTGTGTGTGTTTTTTTTTTTTTTTTTTTTTGTGTGTTTTTTTTTTTTAGTATAAATATATATATTTTGTCCAAGCTTGTTGGAATTTAGGGAGCAAACTAAGCCCCCCCCCCCCCACCCCCCCTTAAAGAGTCGTATTGAGAATTGGTCCTACGCTTAACTTCCAAAGATTCAAGAGCTACGCGATTTAGCGCTGAATCCTAACTGTCGCTATTATACAGATTTGCTTTATATTTTATCCTTTATTTTATACATACTACTGCGTGTTAAAAAGTATTCCAAGCTTAGACACTGCAGAGGCATATTGAAGGATCGTTATGATGCTAGAATATTGCTTAAGCTCTCTCTTTATCTCTCTCTCTGTATGTGTGTGTGTGTGTGCTTGCTTGCCCGCCGGTATGATGCTTCTGATATTTCGTGCAGGAATGCTTTTTATCCCAAGATCACTATCGGTAAAGTTGTTAAGCCTCTTACCGCTCATCGACCACCACACTAATGTACATTTTCCGTACAGTACTCCTGTATTATGATGACGTATGTGTATTGAGTTGTATCCAGATCATCAAAACGTTCTATAATAATGTAGGTAAAATCTCTCTCTCTCTCTCTCTCTCTCTCTCTCTTTCGGTCTATATATACAGTATATGTGTGTGTGTGTCAGAATGCGTATCAAAGCGTGAAAAAGGAATGATTGAAGCAAAATAATTAGCACATGACAGGAATAAATGGAGGAAGTTTGTTAGAGAAAGTACATGAAGGTCTCTGGACCCTTTTAAATGAAAAACCTGGAAGGTCTTTATCCCAGATCATGATGTGAAGAGACCTTGTCCGGAAGTATAACATCTGAGGTGAAGCCATTGATTTCGGGGGCTGATGAGTGATTGGTGCTTCTGAATGCTTGTGTGCTTGCTTTTTGTGGCCGAATTGTTATATGTTTTCTTCTCGTGGCACCTCTTGTTCCTTTCTTGTGTCCTTTGCTGATCCTCCCTACCCCTTGTGCTAGTAAGGGGTGGCTACTGACTGACTCAAACAATTCTTTCCCTTCGCAGCGCCTGACACCGAACGGATGCTGTGGAAATGAGCGTTATTTACAGAAATTATATGGATTAGTATTTCCATTTATATACAGAATTATATGGATTAGTATTTCCATTTATATACAGAAATTATATGGATTAGTATTTCCATTTATATACAGAATTATATGGATTAGTATTTCCATTTATATACAGAAATTATATGGATTAGTATTTCCATTTATATACAGAATTATATGGATTAGTATTTCCATTTATATACAGAATTATATGGATTAGTATTTCCATTTATATACAGAAATTATATGGATTAGTATTTCCATTTATATACAGAATTATATGGATTAGTATTTCCATTTATATACAGAAATTATATGGATTAGTATTTCCATTTATATACAGAATTATATGGATTAGTATTTCCATTTATATACAGTAGGTAACGAAACTTTCAAGTTATTTCGTACATTAATGGCGCTACGAAAGGATTTTTATTTTTTAAGAATACATGGCTGAAAGAACCTTATACCCCAACTGATTTTACAACTAATACCAGCAAAACACAATGTATGATTCCGACTTTACCTGGCGAGTCATGTTGGAACCCATTACCCAGATAACCCTCTACTTTACTCTACTTAACCCGGCCAACACCTTCATTATGTCGGTTTTTATTGAAATAGAGTGCGCAGTTTTCGCCTCTAGATTGCCGAGGTCGTATATCTTGCGTTTTCTTTATTTTATTGAGGGGTGCGATTTTAAGAAGTAGTTTATCTCGCGTTTTCTTTTATTTCCATGTTTTAGAGTGAATCTCGTGTTTTCTATATTTTATTGAAGGGTCCGGGTATGAAGAAGCAGTATACATCTCGTTTTCTTCTATTTATACTGATAAGGGATTGGGTGGGGGTAAACTAAAACTAATATCATTATGATCAACTTGCATCAGAGGTTTAGGTAGTGTACGTCTATAATCTTTTTGGAGGGATATAATTAGAAGGGGCATCTTGAATATTGTGTTTATAGCCAAATATAGTTGTTAATAATGAACACTTGGCAGTGAAATGAAGGAAGGATATAGTAGTTTCATATATATTTTGTTTTGTTTTATTATTATTATTATTGTATTATTAAAGTGGGTTTCTGGACCCCTTCGCCCCATTAGTTTGGCGATTATAAGAGCTTCATGCCATTTACTTGTCGACTTTTTTCTTGGCGAGGTCAGCGTAGGAAACTAAAAGAAGAATAATGCTAATGAATAACTATATAAATAAAAACATGAATTAAAACCTCCCTTTAAGTATCGAGACCTCAGCTACTATGTGCCCAAGCTTTCCACCAGATGAACAAATATATAAAATTATATAAATCTCGAATCTATAGTCGTTTTTATTCTGGCTTACGGTAAATTGAATCCCTTAGCAGCTGATTTATAGCCGAGTAATGAAGATGGAGACATGACAATTTACCGTCATGTTGAAAATCAGACTATAGTAGAGTACCTGTATTTACTATTATGCACGTTAGGTACACACACACACACACACACACGCGCTAGGTACCTTACTACTCCACCTCAATTTGTAGTCTCCCATTTCCTGTTTTCATATTTTGTTTAATATTATTTTGGACGCTTAGTCGCATTTAATTTATATAATTTTTCTTCCATGCTTATATTTTTAAAGTTGGTGTTTGTGATATTTTGTGATATTTGTATTTCATGAACTAGGATATTGGATGAATTTACAATTCTTACAATAGAGGGCCTCGGAGTCGGACGGACCCTAACTTAAGTGATCAGTCCTGTAAGGCCTTGATTATACTGGCACGGGTTGTCCTTTTCATGAGGGCCAGGTCCGCTTGGGGGTGTTTTGTGTATGGCTACCCTCATAAAGGGGAGTAAGGCGTCCGGCAATAAACAGATAGATAGATAGATTGACAATGCTATTTAGTAGTTATCCACGTTTTCTTTTTCCTGTTTATTTTTGTTTGTATTTATTTATTTTATTATTTTGCAAACATATTATTTATAAATATTCACTTACCTGTATACCTGTTCTTATGCCTGTATCAAATGTTTATAATTGACAATTTGGTTTAGTGTAAAGAGAGGTTAATGACACCGGTGGCATCAATATGGCGGAAGTTGGCCCCTCTCAGTTGCTTTAGGGTGTCTATTTACCACGTCATCCCGCGATACCATCTCCGCCGGTCGGGCCGCCCGTGTTTCCCCGATGAGAGTGACTGGTATCGGTATTACGGGGCCTCGATAGTTATCTCGTAGACACCACCGGGAGACCCTTATCGGTAATGGAGGGCTGGAATAATGGATACACCTCACACTACATTACTTGATTTCTTGTTTTCCTTTCTTTTTCTCTCTTCTTCTATTTTTTCCTTGCTTCTATTTCCTCCACCACCGCCACCACCACCACCACCACCACCACCACCATCACCATCACCACCACCACCGCCACCACCACCACCACCACCACCACCACCACCACCACCACCACCACCAACCCGGGGGCACCTTATCGGTAATGGAGGCCTGGGATAGTAGACATACCTTACACTACGTTATTTACTTTCTAAATATGCTTTCATTTTTCCTTCCTTCTCCTTTCTCCTCCTCTCTTCTCGATGCTTCTCATTTCTTTGTTCCCTTTTCTCCTCTTTCTTCTTGCTTCTAATATTATTTTCTTGTTCTCCTTCATTATCATCACCACCACCATCAACATTATCATCACCACCACCATCAACATTATCATCACCACCACCATCAACATTATCATCACCACCACCATCAACATTAATCACCACCACCACCAACATTAATCTTATTTGAGAGCTTTACTTAGATTTACATATACTGTATACACTAGCCACACATATGTTGCTATCCCAGGGAAGTGGCTAGAACTTAATATTAGTACAGAGAGAGAGAGAGAGAGAGAGAGAGAGAGAGAGAGAGAGAGAGAGAGAGAGAGAGAGAGAGAGAGAGAGATCCGAGATCTGATATTGTAACGAAGAAACAACTTAGGTTCTTCCAACCATTTAACACTTCCATTACCGGTGCCATCCTGTTAACGTTATTCTGGCTACTGTAAGACGATTATATTCAGTTTTAAAAGGGCCTCTAGCAATTAACAGGTTTCGAACCATCTCCCTTAACCCTTTTTACTACCACAGATCCTTCTTAAACTGCACACACTCGCCTTAATATAGCTAGAATAAAATATAAAAGACGTTTCTGGTACAGACAGGGTTAATAGGTATCGAAATATCCTAATATTGAGGACGACGTTCGGATTCTGATTGGAATATACAGTTTACACACACACACACACACACACACACACAATGTTGTAGTTATTTATGACTCCTATTTCATCGTAAATTGTAATATATGTAATCGTAATGTATAATTATGAAATGTCTGTATGTCTGTCCGTCTGTCTAAATTTAAAAATAAAATAATTTTGTGTTTCTCTTGTATACGTTTAATTTTTCATTATATTTTCTGTTTTTAATGATGTGCGTGATATATTTGTATTTACACTCCCAGTTTTTGTTGTTATATGTTTTCCGTCTGGTATGAGTTGCGTGTCAGTCTTCCTCACGTTTCTCATCTATCCTGTTATACCATTCAATTCTCTCCTTTGTAGCGTACTTTCTCTTCTAGTCGTGTACTTCTAGTGGAAAACCAAATTGAATCCTTGATAATTATATAATTGCCAGTTTTGTAATATATTTCTGTATTCTGGAAAAGTTTGCTTAGTATGGGAACTATTCCATCACTTTTATCCATGCAAGCCCTGTTTAGACCTTAAATTAGTGACAGACTGGATTGTAGGCTACTAACAAGATTAGGTGAGGTATATGAACTCTAACTTTCATAACTTTAATTCATTCCATCCTAATTCATTTATGTACAACCCTCGTACTTTCAACCCGAGAGTGGCGCATTCTGCTGGTCCTCAACAGAATGAACTGAGCTGAAATAAGTTTACTGTGTATAGTCGATGAGGCAGATCCCGAAATAATTCTAATCAGTCCCATCCAGTGGAGGATGGTGGTGGTGGTGGGGAGAGGGGGGATGGGGGAAAGGGGGTGGGGTGATTTTTAGCATAGTCTTCAGTATACAGTATTGTTGTTAAGTGATATGGCACTCAGTGACCAAGGTAATCATAACGAAATAACATAATTATACACAACAATAAGATTTTTGTATTGTATATTGTAATTATAACTAACATTTATCTTTGAAGGGATTGATTTTCACTCTGGACTATAGTCTATTCGCTGTAAGAGGCGATAAATCATGACCTCTAACCTCTGTAACTCAAAAACGACTAGAATAATCGAGCTAATGTTTCTACCATTTGGAAAGAGTCAGTCAAGGAATAGCTGTGGAAATTTACAGCCAATGTGCTCTAGCCCTTTTTGAGTTACAGAGGATAGAGGTCATGATTTCTCGCCTACTTACAGCGAATAGACTATAGTAACTGCAAAGCTTGTATCGTCAAACCTACAACCGGAACTCCTTTAAGGGGAGATTTCCACTTGAGGGACTTTTTTCTTGACCCCTTTCTCCCTCATGTCTCGCCCCATTGCTTTTGAGATTTTAAGACGTTTGCCCTATTAGTTTGGTGATTTTTTAGAATTTCCGCCCAATTCTGTCAATTTTAAGACCTTTTGTGCCATTTAGGTGTCGATTTTATCCTGGCGAGCGATAGCGAGCCTGTAATTTAAGAGTAATCGGCCTTCGGCCGGGACACTTTTCCACCGAAAAATGTACAAATTTATCTTGAAAGGGGGTCAAGGAGGTGAAATTTTAAGATTGCTGGAGGAGTAGGAAGCAAACTAGAAACCTCCCCTTAATACAGATTTAAATAATGCGTATCTATTTCTTTTCTTTAGATTATATTACTTCCCATTCAACTCGTACTAGTGTTCGAGTTGTGCAATGCCTGTTACTCATTGACATGCATTTCACATCTCAGTATTGGCAATCTCTTAAGGGGGCTCACCTCGCTTTTTTTCTCTTTTTCTTCCTCTCCGTTTGGCTTGTATCCATTCGGCCCCATTCAGCCTACTGTTTGAAGACGTTTACCCCCATCCAGGAGTCAATATTTTCCTGGCGAGCGGTAGCGGGCCAGCACATACAGTATATATTTTTGTTTTGACAGGAAGCTAAATTTGTACAATTTTCGATAGAAAAATATCTCCGGCGAAGCCGGATTTCTCCATACAATGCTGGCTCGCTATCGCTCGCCAGGAAGAAATCGACACCTGGATGAGGATAAACGTCTTAAAGCAGTTGGCTGAATGGGGCCGAATAGATACAAGCCAGGGAAAAAGAGAAAATGAGAGAAAGAGAAAAAAAGCAAGGTGGGATGGTCGTATATATTTGCTCAACTATACATTTTTTATTTATTATTCTACTTTCCTCCCTAGACCTCCATCAAGCCTATAAAAACACCCGCCCAAGACCCTCCATCAAGCCTATAAAAACACCCGCCCAAGACCCTCCATCAAGCCACATACAAGATTTTGTAAAAATTGGAATGGAAACTTTTATTCCTCATCAAAAGTACAGTAAAAGATCTAATTCACCTAAATGGTTTGACCATAATTGTGCTAGAGTAACTGAACAAAAAGCAATAGCCTACAATGCATACACAAGATAAAAAACTCATGAAGCCTTTAATTACTTTAGAAACATCAGAAATCATGCCAAAACTGTATTAAACCTAACTAAATCAAACTTTCTCCACAAGCAGGCAAATAAACTTCTAAATAATCCAAATGATAACAAAATATTTTGGTCTACTCTTAACTCATTTAAATCCAACTTCACTACTGCTTCATCCATTCCACCATTAAAATCTCCGACTGGCAATCTTGTAAGTGACCCACGAGGTAAAGCTAACCTTCTTGCGGATATTTTCTCCACCAACTCAACCTTAGATGAAATAAATCAAGATGTCCCTGTACTTAATTTTAATTCGCCTGAAATTCCCTCACTTAAGATCCACACCAGACATGTCAAAACTATTTTGCAGAATCTCTCGGTAGATAAGGCTCCTGGTCCAGATGAAATTCCTCCAATAGTACTTAAGAATTGCTCCTTGGTGCTCGCTCTTGTATTGGCAAAATTTGTCCGTCTGTGTACTCATACCTCATGCTTCCCAGTACCCTGGAAAGAAGCAAACATCCATCCAGTTCCTAAAAAAGGTGCCTCTTCAGATCCATCAAACTACAGACCAATAGCTATAACTTCCACTCTTGGTAAAGTCTTTGAAATTATATTAAATAATCACATAATTAAGCATCTTGAGAATAATACATTAATCAGTGATAGGCAATATGGTTTTAGACGATGTCGATCAACTGCAGACATGCTTTGCCTTCTTACGCATCAAATCAACCAAGCTACAGACCAACATGGTGAAACACATACAATAGCACTGGATATATCAAAGGCATTTGATAGAGTCTGGCATCAATCCTTATTGTCGAAGATGTCACACTACGGCCTTGCATCATTAGTTCCACTAATTTCTTCTTATCTTCATAACAGAAAAATTCGTGTAATGGTAGATGGCCTTTATTCTCAATTTCACTCAATAAATGCTGGTGTTCCCCAGGGATCAGTTTTGGCCCCAATTCTGTTCCTCATTCATATCAATGATCTCATATCTACCACTCATAATCCAATACATTCCTACGCAGATGACTCAACACTCCACAGTTCCTTCACATTTACCAATTCTTTCACCCAACCCGATCTTATAAATTCAAAAATAAACTGCAATTTCTCTGAACCAGGACCTTTCTAGAATTAATGGATGGGGACAAAAGAATCTAGTTTCCTTTAATGCACAGAAAACCAAATACATTCAATTTTCTAACCGACAGAATCTCACTGACTCCCATATTTTTTAATGATGTAAATATTCCCACTTCCCCTAGTATTGACTTTCTCGGTGTAACATTAACTACTAACTTGAGCTGGACACATTATGTTAGAAGCATTGCTAAGAATGCCTCTAAAAAACTGGGACTCCTGTACAGAGTTCGAGAATTCTTCACTGACGAGCAGTTGGCCGTGATATATAAAAGTCATGTGCGTTCTCAGATGGATTACTGTTCACCTCTGTGGGGTGGAAGTGGAGTGGTTGCATTGAGGCAGTTGGACAAAATTCAAAATAAAGCTATTAGATTAATCAATAACCCTGCAATCACACAGGACCTTCCTACATTATCCATACGAAGAAACGTTGCATCCCTTGCATTATTCTACAGATATTTTCACAGCAATTGTTCCGAGGAACTTGCTTCAATTGTGCCGCCTCTCCACATCTTTCCCCGTAGAACTAGGGCAGCTGAGAGCGCCCATGAATTTACACTTTCTCCTCCACAATGCAGAACTTCTGCTTATCAGAATTCATTTATCCCCAGAGCTACTACTCTTTGGAATTCACTTCCCTCGAATTGCTTTCCACAAACTTACAATCTACAAATGTTTAAATCCAGTTGTTACAAACATTTTATGAATGGAGGATGCCTTTAGGCACATGGACCTTTTTGTTTTATCTGTGTTTTTCCTTCCTCCGTTCATTGTCTCTTTAAAAAAAAAAAAAAAAAAAAAACAAACTATAAAAACACCAGCCCAAGACCCTTCATCAAGCCTATAAAAACACCCGCCCAAGGCCCTCCATCAAGCCTATAAAAACACCGCCTATAAAAACACCCGCCCAAGACCCTCCATCAAGCCTATAAAAACACCCGCCCAAGACCCTCCATCAAGTCTATAAAAACACCCGCCCAAGACCCTCCATCAAGCCTATAAAAACACCCGCCCAAGACCTTCCATCAAGCCTATAAAAACACCCGCCCAAGACCCTCCATCAAGCCTATAAAAACACCCGCCCAAGACCCTCCATCAAGCCTATAAAAACACCTGCTCAAGACCCTCCATCAAGCCTATAAAAACACCCGCCCAAGACCCTCCATCAAGCCTATAAAAACACCCGCCCAAGACCCTCCATCAAGCCTATAAAAACACCCGCCCAAGACTCTACATCAAGCCTATAAAAACACCCGCCCAAGACCCTCCATCAAGCCTATAAAAACACCCGCCCAAGACCCTCCATCAAGCCTATAAAAACACCCGCCCAAGACCCTCCATCAAGCCTATAAAAACACCCGTCCAAGACCCTCCATCAAGCCTGTAAAAGCACCCGCCCAACACCCTCCATCAAGCCTATAAAAACATCCGCCCAAGACCCTCCATCAAGCCTATAAAAACACCCGCCCAAGACCCTCCATCAAGCCTATAAAAACACCCGCCCAAGACCCTCCATCAAGCCTATAAAAACACCCGCCCAAGACCCTCCATCAAGCCTATAAAAACACCCGTCCAAGACCCTCCATCAAGCCTATAAAAACACCCGCCCAAGACCCTCCATCAAGCCTATAAAAACACCCACCCAAGACCCCCCATCAAGCCTATAAAAACACCCGCCCAAGACTCTCCATCAAGCCTATAAAAACACCCGCCCAAGACCCTCCATCAAGCCTATATAAACACCCGCCCAAGACCCTCCATCAAGCCTATAAAAACACCCGCCCAAGACCCTCCATCAAGCCTATAAAAACACCCGCCCAAGACCCTCCATCAAGCATATAAAAACACCCGCCCAAGACCCTCCATCAAGCCTATAAAAACACCCGCCCAAGACCCTCCATCAAGCCTATAAACCCACCCGCCCAAGACCCTCCATCAAGCCTATAAAAACACCCGCCCAAGACCCTCCATCAAGCCTATAAAAACACCCGCCCAAGACCCTCCATCAAGCTTATAAAACACCCGCCCAAGACCCTCCATCAAGCCTATAAAAACACCCGCCCAAGACCCTCCATGAAGCCTATAAAAACACCCGTCCAAGACCCTCCATCAAGCCTATAAAAACACCCGCCCAAGACCCTCCTTCAAGCCTATAAAAACACCCGCCCAAGACCTTCCATCAAGCCTATAAAAACACCCGCCCAAGACCCTCCATCAAGCCTATAAAAACACCCGCCCAAGAGCCACCATCAAGCCTATAAAAACACCCGCCCAAGACCCTCCATCAATCCTATAAAAACACCCGCCCAAGACCCTCCATCAAGCCTATAAAAACACCCGCCCAAGACCCTCCATCAAGCCTATAAAAATACCCGCCCAAGACCCTCCATCAAGCCTATAAAAACACCCGCCCAAGACCCTCCATCAAGCCTATAAAACCACCCGCCCAAGACCCTCCATCAAGCCTATAAAAACACCCGCCCAAGACCCTCCATCAAGCCTATAAAAACACCCGCCCAAGACCCTCCATCAAGCCTATAAAAACACCCGCCCAAGACCCTCCTTTAAGATAAAAGGACCCGCCCAAGACCCTCCTTCAAGATAAAAACACCCGCCCAAGACCCTCCTTCAAGATAAAAACACCCGCCCAAGACCCTCCTTCAAGATAAAAATACCCGCCCAAGACCCTCCATCAAAATAACACCCGCCCAAGACCCTCCATCAAAATAACACCCGCCCAAGACCCTCCATCAAAATAACACCCGCCCAAGACCCTCCATCAAGCCTATAAAAACACCCGCCCAAGACCCTCCATCAAGCCTATAAAAACACCCGCCCAAGACCCTCCATCAAGCCTATAAAAACACCCGCCCAAGACCCTCCATCAAGCCTATAAAAACACCCGCCCAAGACCCTCCATCAAGCCTATAAAAACACCCGCCCAAGACCCTCCATCAAGCCTATAAAAACACCCGCCCAAGACCCTCCATCAAGCCTATAAAAACACCCGCCCAAGACCCTCCATCAAGCCTATAAAAACACCCGCCCAAGACCCTCCATCAAGCCTATAAAAACACCCGCCCAAGACCCTCCATCAATCCTATAAAAACACCCGCCCAAGACCCTCCATCAAACCTATAAAAACACCCGCCCAAGACTCTCCATCAAGCCTATAAAAACACCCGCTCAAAACCCTCCATCAAGCCTATAAAAACACCCGCCCAAGACCCTCCATCAAGCCTATAAAATCACCGGCCCAAGACCCTCCATCAAGCCTATAAAATCACCCGCCCAAGACCCTCCTTCAGGATAAAAACACCCGCCCATGACCCTCCATCAAGCCTATAAAAACACCCGCCCAAGACCGTCCTTCAAGATAAAAACACCCGCCCAAGACCCTCCATCAAGCCTATAAAAACACCCGTCCAGGACCTTCCATCAAGCCTATAAAAACACCCGCCCAAGACCCTCCATGAAGCCTATAAAAATACCCACCCAAGACCTTCCATCAAGCCTATAAAAACACCCGCCCAAGACCCTCCTTCAAGCCTATAAAAACACCCGCCCAAGACCTTCCATCAAGCCTATAAAAACACCCGCCCAAGACCCTCCATCAAGCCTATAAAAACACCCGCCCAAGACCCTCCATCAAGCCTATAAAAACACCCGCCCAAGACCCTCCATCAAGCCTATAAAAACACCCGCCCAAGACCCTCCATCAAGCCTATAAAAACACCCGCCCAAGACCCTCCATCAAGCCTATAAAACCACCCGCCCAAGACCCTCCATCAAGCTTATAAAACACCCGCCCAAGACCCTCCATCAAGCTTATAAAACACCCGCCCAAGACCCTCCATCAAGCTTATAAAACACCCGCCCAAGACCCTCCTTCAAGATAAAACACCCGCCCAAGACCCTCCTTCAAGATAAAACACCCGCCCAAGACCCTCCTTCAAGATAAAACACCCGCCCAAGACCCTCCTTCAAGATAAAACACCCGCCCAAGACCCTCCTTCAACACCCGTCCTAGACCCTCCTTCAACACCCGTCCTAGACCCTCCTTCAACACCCGCCCTAGACCCTCCTTCAACACCCGCCCAAGACCCTCCTTCAAGATAAAAACACCCGCCCAAGACCCTCCTTCAAGAAAAAACACCCACCCAAGACCCTCCTTCAAGATAAAAACACCCGCCCAAGACCCTCCTTCAAGATAAGAACACCCGCCCAAGACCCTCCTTCAAGATAAAAACACCCGCCCAAGACCCTCTTTCAAGATAAAAATACCAGCCCAAGACCCTCCATCAAGATAAAAACACCCGCCCAGGATCCTCCTTCAAGATAAAAACACCCGCCCATGACCCTCCTTCAAGATAAAAACACCTGCCCAAGACCCTCCTTCAAGATAAAAACACCCGGCCAAGACCCTCCTTCAAGATAAAAACACCCGCCCAAGACCCTCCTTCAAGATAAAAATACCCGCCCAAGACCCTCCATCAAAATAAAAACATCCGCCCATGACCCTCCTTCAAGATAAAAACACCCTCCCAAGACCCTCGTTCAAGATAAAAACACCCGCCCAAGACCCTCCTTCAAGATAAAAACACCCGCCCAATACCCTCCTTCAAGATAAAACACCCGCCCAAGACCCTCCTTCAAGATAAAACACCCGCCCAAGACCCTCCATCAAGCTTATAAAACACCCGCCCAAGACCCTCCTTCAAGATAAAACACCCGCCCAAGACCCTCCTTCAAGATAAAACACCCGCCCAAGACCCTCCTTCAAGATAAAACACCCGCCCAAGACCCTCCTTCAAGATAAAAACACCCGCCCATGACCCTCCTTCAAGATAGAAAA
This sequence comes from Paralithodes platypus, assembly GCA_032716605.1. Classification (NCBI taxonomy): domain Eukaryota; kingdom Metazoa; phylum Arthropoda; class Malacostraca; order Decapoda; family Lithodidae; genus Paralithodes; species Paralithodes platypus. The sequence continues at coordinate 17,982,721 of CM064552.1, read as the reverse complement.
ACCCGCCCAAGACCCTCCTTCAAGATAAAAACACCCTCCCAAGACCCTCCTTCAAGATAAAAGCACCCACCCAAGACCCTCCTTCAAGATAAAAACACCCGCCCATGACCCTCCTTCAAGATAAAAAAACCCGCCCAAGACCCTCCTTCAAGATAAAAACACCCTCCCAAGACCCTCCTTCAAGATAAAAACACCCGCCCAAGACCCTCCATCAAGCCTATAAAAACACCAGCCCAAGACCCTCCTTCAAGATAAAAACACCCGCCCAAGACCCTCCTTCAAGATAAAAACACCCACCCAAGACCCTCCTTCAAGATAAAAACACCCGCCCAAGACCCTCCTTCAAGATAAAAACACCCGCCCAAGACCCTCCTTCAAGTTAAAAACACCCGCCCAAGACCCTCCTTCAAGATAAAAACACCGACCCAAGACCCTCCTTCAAGATATAAACACCCTCCCAAGACCCTCCTTCAAGATAAAAACACCCGCCCAAGACCCTCCTTCAAGATAAAAACACCCACCCAAGACCCTCCGTCAAGCCTATAAAAACACCCGCCCAAGACCCTCCTTCAAGATAAAAACACCCGCCCAAGACCCTCCTGCAAGATAAAAATACCCGCCCAAGACCCTCCTTCAAGATAAAAACACCCGCCCAAGACCCTCGTTCAAGATAAAAACACCCGCCCAAGACCCTCCTTCAAGATAAAAACACCCGCCCAAGACCCTCCTTCAAGATAAAAACACCCACCCAAGACCCTCCTTCAAGATAAAAACACCCGCCCAAGACCCTCCTTCAAGATAAAAACACTCGCCCAAGACCCTCCTTCAAGATAAAAACACCCGCCCAAGACCCTCCTTCAAGATATAAACACACCCGCCCAAGACCCTCCTTCAAGATATAAACACACCCGCCCAAGACCCTCCTTCAAGATATAAACACACCCGCCCAAGACCCTCCTATAAAAACACCCGCCCAAGACCCTCCTATAAAAAACACCCGCCCAAGACCCTCCTATAAAAACACCCGCCCAAGACCCTCCTATAAAAAACACCCGCCCAAGACCCTCCTATAAAAACACCCGCCCAAGACCCTCCTATAAAAAACACCCGCCCAAGACCCTCCTATAAAAACACCCGCCCAAGACCCTCCTATAAAAAACACCCGCCCAAGACCCTCCTATAAAAACACCCGCCCAAGACCCTCCTATAAAAACACCCGCCCAAGACCCTCCTATAAAAACACCCGCCCAAGACCCTCCTATAAAATCACCCGCCCAAGACCCTCCTATAAAAACACCCGCCCAAGACCCTCCTATAAAAACACCCGCCCAAGACCCTCCTATAAAAACACCCGCCCAAGACACTCCTATAAAATCACCCGCCCAAGACCCTCCTATAAAAACACCCGCCCAAGATCCTCCTATAAAAACACCCGCCCAAGACCCTCCTATAAAACACCCGCCCAAGACCATCCTATAAAAATACCCGCCCAAGACCCTCCTATAAAAACACCCCCGCCCAAGACCCTCCTATAAAAATACCCGCCCAAGACCCTCCTATAAAAACACCCGCCCAAGACCCTCCTTCAAGATAAATTGGTACACTTTTCGATAGAAAAACATCCCGGCCGAAGACCGGTTCCTCTTGAATTACAGGCTCGCTATCGCTCGCCAGGAACAAAATCGACACCTAAAGTACGTGAAAAGTCTTAATATTGACAAAGAAATGGGACGAAAGGTCTTAAAATCGCCATACTAATGGGCCGATGTCTTAAAATCTGAAAACTAATGGGGCTAAACACGAGGGAAAGGGGGACCAGAAAAATGACCCATCTCCCCTTAAACTATCTTCTGATATCCAACTTACCAAGTGTCTAATATCGTATCCAACGTAGTCATACCTTCTTTTGCCTAACTTAACCCTTTGCAGATACGTTGTAGAAATTTATTCTGGCTAATATTAGACGATATCATTCAGGTTTGGAAGGCCCTCTAGGAATTAAAGGGGTCAAAACTGACTCCACCACCCCTCTGACTCCCACAACTCCTTCCTAATCTGAATATAATCGTCTTCTAATAGCCGATAAAGAGAGAGAGAGGCGTCCTCGTATCTCGAAAGGGCTAATAACCGTACCCATATAATTCGTACCCACGATTTGATACCCGTCCAACCCCTACAGTGGTGGGCATAATGTTCTGGACAATTTATGGAGGCTCAATGATGATACCCTGGCGAACCATTTTGATAAACTTCATGAACGGCAAAGATTACATAACTGGAATTCAATAGTTAACGCTCATTGTCTTGGTTTTATCGTCAGGAGATGTTCAAGTATTAACTCATTCAGTACCGGTGACGTCCTTTTCATTATATTCCGGCAACTATTAGATTATTTTATTCACATTAGCAAGGACCTCTAACAATTAAATGTCTTAGACAGACTGCCTCGTATAATCCTTTTAGCAACCATAAATCCTTCCTAAGCTGAATGAAATCGTCTAATGTTTGCCAGAAAAGGATGAAAAGGACGTCACCGGTACTGAATAGGTTAATGGTCACGACTGAACCTATACTGAACTCGTAACTTGTATTGGCCAAATTCGTGTTGCTCGTATTCCCCACCCCTACAAGACCCATAACGAACTGACCTGTATCTTAGGAGGAAATAAAACCGTGCCTATACGAAACTCACAAGCCCGCCCAACCTAAAATTCCACCACCTGAACTACATGGTCGGCGAGCAAGCACAGAGAGAGAGAGAGAGAGAGAGAGAGAGAGAGAGAGAGAGAGAGAGAGAGAGAGAGAGAGAGAGAGAGAGAGAGAGAGAGAGAACTTAACCAATATTCTAGTATCATAACGATCCTTCAATATAACTCTGCACTGTCTAAGCTTGGGATACTTCTTAACACACAGTAATATTAAGGCTACAATATATAACATGTCAAAAACCCAACGGACAAAACCCCAATTGACAAAAACACCAATCCTTACATGAAAATTGGACAAAACCACAATCACCATTACCCCGGGTACTTAAACTAACCTAACAAAGGTTTAGTGGATTGTGGAGTGTGAAAAATAATATGTAATGTGTGTTTGTAACCATAAAAGTGTCTTAAGGGGGGTGGGTGGGGGTCTCCGTCTCCATCCTCCCGGGGGTGAGGGAACAAATACAAAGTTTCGCTTAAAACCAATTCTGGCACCCCCTTAGTATGCATGCCAAGTATGGGCTCTCCATCTTGAAAACTGAGGGAGTTGCCCATATCTTAATCTAAGTTACATCTCAGAATAGTATATAACAGAACGAAATTTTAACTGAGCCTAACTTATCGGAACTATAGCATTACACATACGGTACTATTTTAAGGGGGTAGTACTCACTTTTTCTGGACCTCCTTCTCCCTCATGTTTAGCATATTAGTTTTGAGGTTTTAAGACGTTCGCTCCGTTAGTTTGGCGATTTTGAGACCTTTCGCCTCATTTGTTGTCAATATTAAGATTTTTCGTGTCCTATAGGTGTCGATGTATTCCTGGCGAGCGATACCGAGCCTCTAATTTTAGAAGGAACCAGCCGACTACCGAAAAATGTAAAAATGTATCTTGAAAGGGGGTCTAGAGGGTGTTTTTCTAAGCTTGATTGAGGTCTAGCGAGAAAACTCAAAAATAAATTAATAACTAAATATATATAGGCCAAAAACCAAGCAGTATCCCCTTAAGATAACATGACGGAAACATGATAATAAGATAAAATTGGATAAGCATATGGACGAGAAGGGTTGGGTGTGAAGGGGGATCAGCCGGGTTGGGCCAATCAGCACTCTGCATACCCCCATAATCCTGCGTTAATCTCTAACCGTTTTGGTAAGGTGATCCTCAGGGTATTAGAGTGTTGAGCCTATAATTGGGCTTTGTAATTGAACTGGGGTTGTGTGGGACAGGGATCTGCCTTGCTTAGGCCAATCGGCTTTCTGCAGACTCCCATTTTCTTATGTTCGTATGTTCTTATGTTGTGAGCGAGAGTACTCATTAACCCTTTCAAGATTATGACGCATTGTGACAGTCTATTCTGGCTATCATTAGACGATTGTATACAGTTTAGGAATGATCTGTGGGAAATATAAGGGTAAAGACTTTCTCAATTGGCCATTTACAAGTTTCAGGGTATAAGGAAGTTGGAGCCGTAAACATCGATAGTAAACAGAAATGCAATAATGTTGTAGACTTTTAATGGATAGAAGGTATGTTCTATTTGATTTTATGTGTATATACTGTAAGTGTACTACAACCGTATTTAACCTGGTAATTATGTTTAATATCGATATCTACAGCTCCAACTTCCTTATAACCTGAAACTCGCAAGTGGTCAATTAGCTCTCTCTGACTTCCATTTACCCTTCCTTGATCTAAATAACATCGTCTAAGAAAAGCCAGACAACAGAAACGAAAACGTGTCATCGGGTGTTGAAAGGGTTAACCCGTGTTGATATTGGCGACACTGACGCCCCGAGACGTGACTGCTTCGTGGCTCACCCTCTGCATGACAAGCCTCAACCCCTTCAGTACCGGGGACGTCCTTTTCCGCATTTTCTGGACACTATTCGACGATTTTATTCCGCTTAAGAAGGATCTGTAGTACCTCAAAGGATTAAATGAGATAATCTGTAGCCTTTTCTTATGGTTAGAGGTCCTTCCTAAGCTGAATAAAATCATATAATACTTGCCAGAATATAATGAAAAGGACTGTCACTGATACTGAAAGCCTTAACAGTTTCCTCAGTACTCTCACACGCTAGGTTAAGGGGCACTCAGCCAGGCATATAGGACCAACTCACATACTAACACATTCTATCACATTAATGAACACACACACACACACACACACACACACACACACACACACACACAGCCCGTAGCCTAGTGGTAGAGCTCTCGTCTCACACACGAGGGGCCGGGGGTTCAATCCCGGCCGGGCGGAGACAAATTGGGCTTGTCTCCTTTCATGTGTTAGCCTCAGTTCACCTAGCTGTAAATAGGTACCTGGAATAAGTGGACGACGTTGTGACGTCCCATCTGGGGTTGGCAAAAATGGTACAAGGTGAGATGGGTATCATATGGTTCACCTAAGCTGATGGCTACCTAAGCCTTCGGGCGAGACGGTACCGTCTATAGTGAGAATGGTACCATACAGATCCACCCTAAGCCTTCGTTTCCGATGTCGCCAATTGGCTAAAAATACAGACTACACACACATCCACAGCCATTCCAACGATACATATAACACCTACACATATAGGAGGCGGGAAATAACGAGCATGCTCACTCCCGCAATACAACTAGAGTAAGTACAACTAGAGTAAGTACACACACACTTATACACATACCTTTATAAACACACCCATGCAAAAGACAATTAAAATCCATGCATGAACACATGATTTTTAAAACTTTAATAATAATATTTATAGCTAACCTATCTGCCCTAATTTATTTATCATAAACTTACCTAATTTACCTAACTTAACGCAATCTCAGACGGTGTTGTTGTTTGTTATGTTTTACATTATAAACTGTGGGCCCAGTTTACTTTCACATGCGAAACTACATTAGTAAATGAAATGGCTCCCCTAAACCTACCAATGCTTGTCCCTTTCATCGCACACACACACACACACACACACAATGATGGTATTGCCACTGAACTGATAATCCAATGGACCCGGATTCGAATCCCGATATATCAATGGGAAGATATTATTGGGATGGAATTTGTGCTGTAGCTAGTATCAGTGCATTACCACAAAGCGGGTGCCCAACCCCGAAAGGGGTTGAAATAGGGGAGCTATCCCCCCGCCAAAGGCGGCTTTCTAGGGCCTTTCCTAGCTGATGCTGAGAGGATTGGGTTCTAGTCATGTGGTGATGGGCTGGTCTATCAGAGTGAGAGCTGAGCAATCTCTGCCATACCCATAGCTTACTCTGACTGTTCCTTTTACTTATATATTTTCTAGATCTCAAGTGACGGCGTCTCTTCCGTGGATTATCCCAATCTACCAAGATTGGAAGCCAAAGCGTCACATTTTTCCCTTGCCCCTCAACTTTCTCTTCAAATGAAAATGTAAGCCAAAATGGTGGAATAATGAAATAAAAAACATCCTCTTAGTAAAAAAGCAGGCATACCAAAAATATAAGGCAACTCAGAATAATAGCGATAAATTAGAACACGATAGACTGCGTCGAACAACCAAAAATCTCATCAAAGGAAGTAAGAAGAATCTGGAACTTCATATTGCCAGCTCCAGCAAGTCCAATCCGAAAGAATTTTACAGCTATATAAGAAACAGAAAAACGGTAACTTCAACAATAGGCCCACTTGTTGCGGAAAATGGAGATCATACAGATAACAAAGTACAAATGGCGAATATCCTAAATAACTATTTTGCATCAGTTTTCACGTCGGAAGATACTACCGGTAACCGACCTACCCCTACGAATCAATCAAATGGCACTGAGCTCGAAAACTTTACGATTTATGAAGACGATATCCTGTTCGCAATCAACAATTTGAAAGTTAATAAAACCCCAGGCCCTGATAAAATATCCCCAAGGATCCTAAAAGAAGCAAAACACGAATTATTAAACCCACTCGCAAATCTGTTCAACAAATCATTGAATGTTGGGATAGTTCCAAACGAATGTAAACTAGCTAACGTGACACCCATATACAAAAAAGGAATTAAGTCCTCTCCCGGCAATTATCGACCAATTAGCTTAACATCGGTAACGGGCAAATTAATGGAAACCATTATAAGGGACAAAATAGTAAAACATTTGGAAGAAAATAATTTAATAAAAGATTCTCAGCACGGTTTTAGAAATAAACGTTCATGCTTAACAAACTTACTCGACTTCTTCAATGATGTTTACAAATCATATGACAAGGATAGAGCAGTTGATATAATATATCTCGATTTTCAGAAAGCTTTCGATACCGTACCCCACAAGAGACTAATTGACAAAATAAAAGCTCATGGCATAACAGGAAAAACTCTGAAATGGCTCGAAAATTGGCTCTCAGACCGTAAACAACGAGTTGTAATAAATGGTGAAGAATCGGATTGGTGCAAAGTAAATAGTGGCGTTCCCCAGGGTTCGGTATTAGGTCCTATTCTTTTATAATTTACATAAACGACTTAGACGAAGGAATAGAATGCAAAATTTCGAAATTTGCTGACGATACAAAAATTACTAATAAAGTAACCTCAACAGTACATTGGCAAAAACTACAAGGTGACCTAGACACTTTAGAAAACTGGGCAGAAAAATGGCAAATGAAATTCAACATAGAAAAATGCAAAGTATTACACATCGGTAGTAACAACGCTAAAAAAGATTACTCAATGAACAACATTCAACTATCAAATACAAATAATGAAAAGGATCTGGGAGTTATAATATCAAGTGACCTGAAGCCGAGTAAACAGTGTACAGAGGTAATAAAAACTGCTAATAAATTGGTGGGTTTCATCGGCAGAACATTCAAATTCAAATCAGAAAAAATCATACTTACTCTATTCAACTCATTGGTGCGTCCCCATCTCGAATACTGCGTGCAATTCTGGTCACCGTACTACCAAAAGGACATAAATAAACTTGAAAGGGTGCAACGCAGAGTCACTAAAATGATACCTAGATTGCGTAATAAACCGTACGAAGAGCGCTTAAAAGAACTAAATTTGTTTAGCTTAACAAAGCGCAGAATGGGTGGTGACCTAATAGAGGTGTTCAAAATCTTCAAGGGATTCAGCAACCTAAATGTAAGCGAATTATTTACGATCAATCAAGCAAACACGAGAAACAATGGTTATAAGATTATAGGCAAGCGTTTTCATTCTCACGAGGCGAAGCATTTCTTCTTCAACCGCGTTGTGAATAATTGGAACAGACTACCCTCGAACATTGTAAACTGTAATACTGTCGAAACATTTAAGAACCATCTGGATAAACACATGGCAAATAACCCCCGATTAACACAGTTTCTTTCAGAATAACGCGCAACGAAATGTCAACGCATACCGCAATGTATATTGATTTTCATACATCTGTTCCCTTTCAGAATTGTAGTAAATAGAGTTAGCTTAGATTACAAATCAACTTCTTTTTTCTCCCTGTCCTGTCCGAATTTCCGTGTCAGTTTTTCAATACTGCATGGTATTTTTCCTATCTGTTTCCATGCCAGCATTAGCTGGAGGGAGTGGTGGGTGGGGAGGAGCCTTCTTCTTTGCTATCCTTTTCTCTACCTCGTAGTCAGTAGATTAGTAGTTTTAGATATCCAAACTGCCCCGTAAGGACCAATAGGTCTGTTGCAGTTTGTTCTCCTTTGTATTCCTTTGTATTCATAATTGCTGAGGGGCACAGGGCCCTGGGTGGGGCTTTGGTTTCCCGGGCGTTTCCGCACCCTCCTCAGCTCCCCGCCATGGAGTGGCTTCGGTCACCCAGGCTTTATTGTGGTCGGCAGGGAGGGTTCTGTGGTGGCGCTCGGTTATGGCCTTGGAATTGCTTGGGGCCTTGGGGTTGTTCGGCCAGGCAGCTTGGGGAACAACAACAAAAACAACAACAACAACCACCACAAAGCCCACCGAAATGCCAAATAAATACCCTCATTGTTCCCTTATTAAATAGTACTGTATGAATATTCCCATATTCAAAATATGCTACAGGGGAGCAATGCCTACTATACCGAGTTCATTGTTCAATAGGTGGCGTTCTTAGAGTGAGGGTTCGAGTCTAGGAGGTGAGACAGCCAAGCACTGGACCGAATCAGTTTCAGAGATGGGGCTGCTTCGAGCCCGTGAGTGGGCAAATAAGCCCCGTGCATCCTGAAAGTGCTTCACATGTCTCACTCCCTAGACTGGAACGAGACCTGACAGGCTTCACCTATCAATGTGTAACTGTTGAATGTACAGGCTCTCAGCCTATGCTAGAGAGGGAGTAGTTGGAATTATACTGTATACCAAAAAAAAAATAAAAACAAAAAATAACAAAATAGTCACTCACACACACACGCACGCACGCACACATACACACTCACTCAGTCTCACACACACTCTCTCTCTCTCTCTCTTTCTCGTAGTACTAGAAAACTGGCGCGCATACCCAACCCCCAAGCACTTTACTATGAACCAACCTACCAGGCACTGCACGCACAGACACACACTGAAGCAGGACAGGCATGCAGACGTCTTATAATATCACTGAGTTGCTCATTTACCCACAGAACCTCCTTGCATATTGAGGTCTATAGGTTGTCAATTATAGATTTAGAGAGATTTACCAGATAACTATTATAATTCTAAACATAGGTCTTTACATCTATAATAATAAAGGTCAATGTTTGTCGGTTTGTCAGTTGCCCGACCTTACCCGACCTTTGTTACTAAACTCCTCCCACAGTTTTGGTGCCAGGTGGGAGTGTGGGGCACCGTTGGAAAGCCCAGGTTTTGGAGATGGTTTTAGGCGAGTTTAGTGGAAATCAGAGACACTTTTGTTTAATAACATTTTCGGCAGAACTTATGTAGTATACGGGAGCAAAAAAAATAATGCGGAAAAATGGCCGTTTGGGGCAGAAGGAGGCCTCCGATCGAAAAGGTGTATGGAACGAAAGTTGTTCGCAGCTCCACAAAATGGGGGTACGGATGAGGTCAGATCCAAAATCGGATGTCATTTAGCGGCCGAAATCGAGGTCGCCGTTTAATGAGGCACAGGGAGGTCGAGGCCGGTGATTATGGTAGTAGTAGTATTGTGATGATTGTGGTAGTAGTGATTGATGATGGTGATTATTGTAGTAGAATTTAAACCCGGGCAACGCCGGGTACCCCTCCTAGTCCCTAATAATTCTATCTCTGTTTGCTTGTCTGATTGTGTGTGTGTGTGTGTGTGTATTTGTGTGTGTATGTATGTGTTAGCGTGCGTGTGTGTTTGTGTTTTGTTTGTGTGTGTGTGTGTGTGCGTGTGTGTGTGTTAGGTATATATAACACACTCATACAGTCTTTCAGGTCGTATTGTACCGTCAAAGAATCCTGGTCTATCTTTCTCCCACCATTCCCCGGGTACTCTGCAGGTGTTGACTGGGGCGAGGCTCCAGCAAGGGTCAGGGTTCAGGCGGTACCTCTCTGTGTTATATGTGCTCTCTTGATTACTGAGAGATCTGTGTGTGTGTGTGGGCCGGTGTGTTTGTTTGTGTGTGTGTGTGTGTTTGTGTGTCGGTGTGTCTGTGTGTGTGTGTGTGTGTGTGTATGTATATAATTGCACCTATTCCCTATTACGTCAAAACTAACTAATTACTGGGTACGCCTGTCAAATGCATGAGGCGGATGGCCCACCAATGTTTTTCCGAATATTTTGGATAAGCAATTTTTACATATTAGTTTGCAGGCTATTATAAAGTACCGGTAGCTTGTCTTAGGTTTTGAATGATTATAAAGCTTTAATTCAGAAGTTACCAACCACATATGCCGACACAAAAATTGTGGAAAAGGAGTTTGTTTGACTCCGCCTTAGTTGCGTTAATACATTTCACAGAAGAATCAGTTTAAAGAAATATTCAAGGTTTACATGCACATCCTTAATCCCTTTAACATGATGAATCCTATTTACCTTTTATTCTGGCTAAAGTTGGACGCTTTTATGCAATTTAAGACGGACTGTGTTATTCAGAGTTTATTGAGATCATTGAATCCTAGAGGTAGATTATAAGCTAAAGAAATTATATAATGGTAATCAGAATAAGATAAAAATTACGTCATTGTGCTGAAGTGGTTAAACGGATTTGTAAGTATCCCTGTGTATAACACATGTATCCAGTTAGTCAGTTTGTTATTCAGTCTTAGAGATATATTTAGAAACTTTATAGAAGATCGAAAAATAACGTGTTGTATGTTAACGCACTAATTATTGCTTGGAACTTCGTCGGTACACACTATAACTGTTATTTCCTTGTCACCCTAAACGTGTGTATTGTGGAAGAATATACTATTGTGAAGTACATATATTCCTACTCTCATCTTTAAAGAACCAACCTTTTGCTTCTCAAAGACCAAAACTAAGTTGTACCAGTTATAATACACGTACCAGCCTTATATATATATATATATATATATATATATATATATTTTATTTTTTTTCAATAGCATGGTGAACTTGTGGAACAACCTGTTAATTAAGTAATGCTGTAGAATATTACACAGTCTAAACTTTCAAAGGTCACATGAACAAATATGTCGCGTCAAATCACCGACTGATTGTGTTTATTGTCGAGTAATGCAGTGTTCATATATTGTCGAGTAATGCAGTGTTCATATATTGTCGAGTAATGCAGTGTTCATATATTGTCGAGTAATGCAGTGTTCATATATTGTCGAGTAATGCAGTGTTCATATATTGTCGAGTAATGCAGTGTTCATATATTGTCGAGTAATGCAGTGTTCATATATTGTCGAGTAATGCAGTGTTCATATATTGTCGAGTAATGCAGTGTTCATATATTGTCGAGTAATGCAGTGTTCATATATTGTCGAGTAATGCAGTGTTCATATATTGTCGAGTAATGCAGTGTTCATATATTGTCGAGTAATGCAGTGTTCATATATTGTCGAGTAATGCAGTGTTCATATATTGTCGAGTAATGCAGTGTTCATATATTGTCGAGTAATGCAGTGTTCATATATTGTCGAGTAATGCAGTGTTCATATATTTTCCTCTCAAGTACCCATTTTGTCTTACCCTTTACGAAGCAGCATAGTGAGGATCAATGGATCTGTTGCTAATACCTTACCCTTTGTAAGCCTTTGTAAATCTCTGAAGGTTATGTTAAAGTGATTAGTAAATAATTATATAATAGTAGTTTGTGCAAAGTGCCCTTTTTGAACAATTTCATTTGAATGCTGCATGTTTTATGTATAGACATGTAATATTTAGGATGTAAATGGGTTCGATCAGTTATAGCCTGTTTATTTTCACCCGGGGGCTGGGTCTAATCCCTTAGCAGATGATTCCTATGTGCTTAATGGAAAGAAATCTGAATCTACAATGTGTCTGCATTAAAGTACTGCCAGGTTTTCATAAAAAAACGACAGTAATCTACACAAGAACAGGGCAATTTACCGTCAGCTAATAAAACAAGAGACTATGATAAATAATCTACTGATCGATATTGTTTCCCTCATCATATAGATGAGCGTGTGTGTGTGTGTGTGTGTGTGTGTGTGTGGAATGAAATATAATATAGGTACAGAAGCTGCCAGATCATACCTGCCTCACATATATTACCGGGGAAAGTGTGCCCCTGTGACTCCTCCATTAAGATAGGGGCAGTAGAGGTGACATGCCATAGTGAACTGAGCACACTATAGTCAACAATGGGAGGAGAAAGTAAGTGGTGTGTGTGTGTGAGAGAGAGAGAGAGAGAGAGAGAGAGAGAGAGAGAGAGAGAGAGAGAGAGAGAGAGAGAGAGAGAGAGACAGAGAGAGAGAGAGAGAGAGAGCTACATAGAGCTACATAGATACACAGACCACACAGACCTCAAGGTCCTTACTAGGCAGTCTGGCCTTACAAACTATATATATATATACACACATATATACACATATACACATACATACATACATACATATATATACAGTATATATATACATATATATATACATACTGTACAGTGCACACACATACATATTATTATTATTTTTTTCATATCACCCCAGCCCTCTGCAGATAGAGGTCAAGCCTTCCCTTGAAAGCGTTTATTGTGTCGCTCTACACACTCTCGCTGGTAGTTTATTCCACTCTGTCGCCACACTGTAGGTGAAGAAACTCTTTGTGACATCTAGGTTTGCCTTTTTGGTTTTTAATTTCATTCCATTTCCGCGAGTTTGATTAGTATTGTTTAATGTGAATAGTGCATTTACATAGACTTTGTCGAAACCTTATAGTATCTTAAAGCACTCAATAAGCTGACCCCTCAACCTCCTCTTTTTTAATGAGAACAGGTTCAATCGTTTAAGTCTTTCTTCATATGATTTATTTCTTAATGAGGGTATCATCTTCGTCGCTCTACGCTGTACTTACAGTACATTGTCTTACAATGTACATTACAATGTACATTACAATGTACATTACAGTACATTGTCTTACAATGTCCTTGATCAGATAAGGTGACCAGAACTGCACACCATATTCAAGGTGGGGCCTCACCATACTTTTGAACAGTGGCACTATTACGTTCTCATGTTTATATGTAAATTTTCGTTTAATAAAGCCCAATGCTATGTTTGCCTTATTTGCAGCTGCTATACATTGGTCGGAAGTTTTTAGGTTTTCAGACATTAGTACCCCTAGGTCTTTTACTACCGTTGCGGTTTTTATTTGTGTGCCATTCATTTCGTATTTGTATTTCATATTTCTGCTACCAACCTGCAGCACCTGACATTTATCGACATTGAAGGGCATCTGCCATTTTTTCGACCACTCTGATATCTTGTTTAAATCAGATTGCAACGCATTTCTATCATCTTCGTTCAGGACTGTATTTCCTATTTTTGTATCGTCGGCGAATTTGGAAATGGTATTGTTTACCCCTACATCAATATCGTTAATGTAAATGAGAAACAGGACCGGTCCAAGGACTGAACCCTGTGGAACTCCACTAGTGACAGGCTCCCACTCCGATTCCACTCCATTTATCACCACTCTCTGTCTTCTGTCTGTAAGCCAATTTGTTTATCCAAGAATGAATTTCACCTTTGATACGGTACCTATCCTCTCCAGTTTAGACAATACTTTTAGGTGTGGCACCTTGTCGAAAGCTTTTTGAAAGTCCAAGAAGATTATATCTAGTGATTTCGTCATGTCGTTATATGTGAATAGTTTGTTATAAAATTCAATAAAATTTGTTTGGCATGACTTATTTGATCTAAAGCCGTGTTGACTATTTTTGATTAGGTTGTTTGATTCGAGGTAATATACTATCTTATCTCTAAGGATTTTTTCCATGATTTTTCCTACAATTGAAGTTAGACTAATTGGTCTGTAATTACTCGCTTTGGCCTTGCTACCCTTCTTGTATATCGGCGTAATGTTCGCATCTTTCCAATCACTCGGTACAATCCCCTGTAGTAATGATAAGTTAAATAGTTGTGTCAGGGGTTTTGCTACTTCATCCTTAACATTCTTAATTATTTTCGGGTGGAGCATGTCGGGTCCCGGGGTCTTATTTACATTTAAATTACTCAATTTGCTTTGTACTTTGCTAACACTGATGGTGAAATCTCCTATCACATGAGTTGAGGTGTTATTTTCAGGGGTATGATCGATAACTTCTTGAGAGAGAGAGAGAGAGAGAGAGAGAGAGAGAGAGAGAGAGAGAGAGAGAGAGAGAGAGAGAGAGATAGAGAGAGAGAGAGAGAGAGAGAGAGAGAGAGAGAGGGTAGGAACTGGGGTGAACATGATCTGATATTTGTTGATTGACTAATAATGGACAAGCAGAATGAATGAACATAACTTTGTTTACACTTATTTAGCAGGCGAAGAATGTTCTCTGTCCCAGCTCGAATGATTACAGTGTCTGTGACTATAGATGAGGTACGGAATTATAGTATTGGAAACTGTATTGAAAGTAGGATAGTTTTATACTTTAATACTTAACAAATCAAATGCAAAGGGAGGACAGTTAATACACACCCACACAGTACACAACCACACACACAACTATATACACACACACGCGCATGGTCGTGGGTGGGTGTGGTGTGTGAAAGCAACAACGTCCTTTAGTTTGCATGGCTCAATGTGGGAACAAAGGAGATTGATGGAAAGGACTTCCATAAACGATAATTGTTTATCCTTCGCGATTTGCTCCACAGTGAATGTTCTCTTTACTGCTTGCTTCTTTGTGCGTTCATCCCTATCTGTCTGTCTGTCTGCCTGTTTTCTCTGTCTATCTGTCTGTTTGTGTCTGTCTGTCTGTCTGTCATCTGTTTGTCCCACGGTGTTTGCCTGGCCGACTTTTACTGATGTCTGTTCGCCTCCAGGCCCGTTTGCCGATATGTCTTTTCGCCCACACTAGGGTCGTTGTTTGACTAAATTTAGGTTAATTTGCAGAAGTTAAGGTTAGGTTAAGTGGGGTATGATTAAGACTAGGCTAAAGTTTTTCTCTGGACCCCCTTCTCCCTCATATTTAGCCTCATTGATGTTCAGATTTTAAAACGTTCGCCCTACAATGTGTCTAGTATAAGGTCTTTCGCCCCATTTCTTTGTCAATTTTAAGACCTATCGTGCCATTTAGGTGTAGGCTATATCCTGGCGAGCCTTCAATTTATGAGAAACCGGAATTCGACCGGGCCAATACTCTACCGAAAAAATAAAACAATATATTAACAATAATTAAGTCAAACTAAAATCTCCCTTTAAGGTTAGACTAAGGGTGTTACACAGTATTAGGTTATGTTTAGGTTAGTTTAGGTTATAATAGGCTAAGTTAGTTATTGTATCAATTATACTATATTGAGATTCGACTAAGGGTACGGTAGACATTACAAAATATTCTTAAAAATATCAGTAGACAAACATAAATATCCAACTCCTTCAGTTTTTCGTTTTCTTGGCTCTATGTTTTAGGTATTGGCAAATGCATTCAAACTGGATGAGAGTGAAATGACTGAAGACAAAAAATATCTTTTAAACCAAAAAATCCATATATATATATATATATATATTAATAAATACAATACATAAATAAATACGATACACGTAAACTTGCGTGTTTTAATTGTTATGTGTCGGTACTGGTGCTTGGGAGACAGAGGGAAAGTGGGAAGGACCTTTAGCTATCACACAGGTAAACTCGATAGCAATGAACCTTTATGACTTCCACACATCTCTCTTAAGCTTAATAAATACGTCTAACAATATCCATAGTAAATGGAGTGACAGTCGTCATGGTATGTTGAAAGGGATAAACTAGGTAAGATTAGGTATACGAGCAAAACCACCACAACGGAATGAGAGAAAAACGACTGCGAGAAAATACCTTGTGTCCATATGTGTGTGTTGTCGTGTGTGTCGGTGTTGGTGGGGGGGGGGGGGCTAATGTTGACTGTATTAATTAATGTCTATCTATCTATCTATCTATCTATCTATCAATTTATTTATATATCTATATATCTATCTATATATCTATCTATATATATATATATATATATATATATATATATATATATATATATATTTATATATATATATATATACAGTATATATATATATACCCGTATATATATAATATTATATATATATATGTATACTGTATATTATATATATACTGTATATATATATATATATATATATATATATATATATATATATATATATATATATATATATATATATATATATATACCGGTATATATATATATATATATATATATATATATATATATATATATATATATATATATACAGTATATACTGTATATTGCCCTGGAGGAGGTTACTAGTTTCAATTGTCCCTATTTTGATTATTCTATATACAAATTAATTTCTGCTGGTAAATTTAAATACATATGTTGCATCTACCGTTCCCCAAATACTCCTCCAGAGCAAAGTCTTTTTGATTCTCTGCCCTCACAACTCAGTGTCCTCAACTTAAATGCTTCTTCTGAAATCACTGTGTTGGGTGATTTTAATGTCCATAATGTTGAATGGCTCACTCATTCAGCCAGGACTGATGATGCTGGTCTTGAATGTGAGCTATTTGCAGACTCATTTAATCTCACTCAACTAGTCAACCAACCCACCCGTGTACCAGATAATCATAATCATAATTCCCACCTACTGGACTTATTTTTAACAACCAATTCAGAAAATTATGATGTTACAGTGAGGTCCCCGCTTGGATCTTCTGATCACTGTCTGATACAGGCCACCTGTCTATCACCTACCACACCTTCCCACTCTGAACCTGTTTTGGTGACTAAATGGCATTACGATAGGGCAGACTGGGAGGGTCTTCAAGGTTTCTTTATTGATATTCCCTGGACCTCTTTCTTTTCTAATGATGCACACTCCACCTTGAGCCACATACAAGATTTTGTAAAAATTGGAATGGAAACTTTTATTCCTCATCAAAAGTACAGTAAAAGATCTAATTCACCTAAATGGTTTGACCATAATTGTGCTAGAGTAACTGAACAAAAAGCAATAGCCTACAATGCATACACAAGATCAAAAACACATGAAGCCTTTAATTACTTTAGAAACATCAGAAATCATGCCAAAACTGTATTAAACCTAACTAAATCAAACTTTCTCCACAAGCAGGCAAATAAACTTCTAAATAATCCAAATGATAACAAAATATTTTGGTCTACTCTTAACTCATTCAAATCCAACTTCACAACTGCTTCATCCATTCCACCATTAAAATCTCCGACTGGCAATCTTGTAAGTGACCCACGAGGTAAAGCTAACCTTCTTGCGGATATTTTCTCCACCAACTCAACCTTAGATGAAATAAATCAAGATGTCCCTGTACTTAATTTTAATTCGTCTGAAATTCCCTCACTTAAGATCCACACCAGACATGTCAAAACTATTTTGCAGAATCTCTCAGTAGATAAGGCTCGGTCCAGATGAAATTCCTCCAATAGTACTTAAGAATTGCTCCTTGGTGCTCGCTCCTGTATTGGCAAAATGTTTCCGTCTAATTACTCATACCTCATGCTTCCCAGTACCCTGGAAAGAAGCAAACATCCATCCAGTTCCTAAAAAAGGTGCCTCTTCAGATCCATCAAACTACAGACCAATAGCTATAACTTCCACTCTTGGTAAAGTCTTTGAAATTATATTAAATAATCACATAATTAAGCATCTTGAAAATAATAAATTAATCAGTGATAGGCAATATGGTTTTAGACGATGTCGATCAACTGCAGACATTCTTTGCCTTCTTACGCATCAAATCAACCAAGCTACAGACCAACATGGTGAAACACATACAATAGCACTGGATATATCAAAGGCATTTGATAGAGTCTGGCATCAATCCTTATTATCGAAGATGTCACACTACGGCCTTGCATCATTAGTTCCACTAATTTCTTCTTATCTTCATAACAAAAAAATACGTGTAATGGTAGATGGCCTTTATTCTCAATTTAACTCAATAAATGTTGGTGTTCCCCAGGGATCAGTTTTGGCCCCAACTCTGTTCCTCATTCATATCAATGATCTCATATCTACCACTCATAATCCAATACATTCCTACGCAGATGACTCAACACTCCACAGTTCCTTCACATTTACCAATTCTTTCACCCAACCCGATCTTATAAATTCAAAAATAAGCACTGCAATTTCTCTGAACCAGGACCTTTCTAGAATTGAAGAATGAGGACAAAAGAATCTAGTTTCCTTTAATGCACAGAAAACCAAGTACATTCAATTTTCTAACCGACAGAATCTCACTGACTCCCATATATTTTTTAATGATGTAAATATTCCCACTTCCCCTAGTATTGACATTCTCGGTGTAACATTAACTACTAACTTGAGCTGGACACATTAAGTTAGAAGCATTGCTAAGAATGCCTCTACAAAACTGGGACTCCTGTACAGAGTTCGAGAATTCTTCACTGACGAGCAGTTGGCCGTAATATATAAAAGTCATGTGCGTTCTCAGATGGATTACTGTTCACCTCTGTGGAGTGGAAGTGGAGTGGTTGCATTGAGGCAGTTGGACAAAATTCAAAATAAAGCTATTAGATTAGTCAATAACCCTTCAATCACACAGGACCTTCCTACATTATCCATACGAAGATACGTTGCATCCCTTGCATTATTCTACAGATATTTTCACAGCAATTGTTCCGAGCAACTTGCTTCAATTGTGCCGCCTCTCCACATCTTTCCCCGTAGAACTAGGGCAGCTGAGAGCGCCCATGAATTTACACTTTCTCCTCCACAATGCAGAACTTCTGCTTATCAAAATTCATTTATCCCTAGAACTACTACTCTTTGGAATTCACTTCCCTCGAATTGCTTTCCACAAACTTACAATCTACAAATGTTTAAATCCAGTTGTTACAAACATTTTATGAATGGAGGATGCCTTTAGGCACATGGACCTTTTTGTTTTATCTGTGTTTTTCCTTCCTCCGTTCATTGTCTCCTAAAAAAAAAAAAAAAAAATATACCGGTATATATATATATGTATATATATATATGTATACCGTATATTATATATATACTGTATATATATATATATATATATATATATATATATATATATATATATATATATATATAGTGAGTTCACTGCTCAATAGGTGGCGTTCCGAGAGTGAGGGTCTGAGTCTGGAGGGTGAGACGGTGAAGCACTTGAACGAAGCAACCAGCCGCTTCAGAGATGGAGCTGCTTCGAGCCATGATGGATGCTTCACATGTCTCACTCCCCAGACTGGAACAAGACCTCACGGGCTTCACCGTGTTGAGCGGTGGAATGTACAGGCTCTCAGCCTATGCCCGAGAGGGAGTAGTTGGAATATAGAAAAAAAAAAAAAAAAAAAAAAAAAAAATATATATATACCTACCTATGAATGTATCTATTTATCTATCTATCTATCTATCTATCTGTCTATCTATTTATACCTCTCTAGCTATCTATCCATAAAACCGTAACCTCCCTTATGTTGTCGTGTGTCTATGTTTGTGCAGGGTGGAAAGGAGGTGGAGGGTGGAAAGTAGGAGCTAATGTTTTGTCGGTGGCCTGATGTGTCTATATTGACTACCTGGCCAGTTTTACAGATAGGGTAGGGGGTGGTGGTGGTGGTGGCGGCATCTTGTGTATTGACTGGGCCTGGATTCATCAACGCTACCATACGAATCATACTTAAGTGGAGATGGGTTTTTTTTTCTGGCCCCCCTGGTGGTCAGGTCAGGTGAAGGTATTGAGGGATAAGCCTTTACAACGGCACCTCGTAGCTATTTTCTACTTTTCCTGTTTTCTGAAGAGAGTAGAGAGGAGAAGGGGTGTTAGAGAGAGAGGAAGCTGTTGGAGTGGCTTTGGTATATGTGTTATTAGTCTGTATACGTCGTCGAGGTGACCCCCGACTGGGTGCGAACATGTGAAACACGCTAGGACGTACTACCACACCCACTAAATGTCCGCCTTGGCTGGTATCGAACCCAGGTCAAATAGATTCACACGCGAGCATGCTCTCCACTCGACCGCCGCGGCTCTTCTCCTTCGTGTTTAGCCCCATTAATTTTCAGATTTCAATTAGTTCGACACATTAGTTTTGGCGATTTTAAGACCTCTCACCCCATTTCAATATTAGGACCTTTTGTGCCATTTTGGTGTCGATATTTTCTTGGCGAGTGATAGCGAGCCTTTAATTTTAGGATGAACCAGCATTCGGCCAGGAAATTTTTCTACCGAAAAATTTACAAATTTATCTCGAAGACCATGTCCTACTTTTAATTCATTGGCCAGGTCAAAATCGGTACCATCCTAGCAAATTAATCTATCTATCTATCTATTGCCTAACGCAGTGATCCCCGAAGGGGTGGCCACGAACGAACCGCCCCCATGCACCTCTGTCCCCAGTCAGTCGACGCCCCTCCTCCATTCATATACTTCCTCACTCCATCCATCCACCTCGCTCTCGTACACCCTCTTAGTCATTCTCTCGCTTTCCGTACGTTCCATATGGCCAAACCATCTCAAGTTGTTCCTTTTCACACTTTCCAGCACATCTACCTCCACACCACACCTCCTTCTTACTTCCTCATTCGTCTGTCTATCCCTCCATGTAACTCCGCACGCACTTCTCAAGTAACTCATTTCCACCGCTCCTTATAATCAACAAGTCATTATACATATTGCTGTGGAAACGTTAGTTCCTTGTCAGAGCCTTTGCAGTATAATTGTCACTAAGGAACCATTTGTTGAAGTTTAAAGGTGAATTACACAAAGATGATAAAAAAGTGAGATAAGTTATCTAGCAGAACGTTAAATGCTCTAGTATTACACCATTATCGGGAATATCCTTAAATTTGCCCCTAACATAAAATAAATAGGGTGAAGTTAAAGGTAAATTTCTGTTGCCTGACAACTATCGGGAATTTATGACGTCATCATCGAATTTATGACGTAATCACAATACTGGAAGGCGGGAAATAATTATGCAAGACACTCAACTATCAGACGCCGCCAGATATTTTACTGTTTAATATTTGTTTTCTTTACTGACTTAAATTTACTTTATTATACACAAACCTGAGCATCCTTAATATGTTTTGATGCATACAAAATATACATCTTACGAGGCATGCAGCTTATGTAATTCACCTTTAAGCTGAACATTTACCTCCTATGATGGTACCAGTACTTTAATGTTTTATCATTTACTCTCTTGATTTGAGGACAACTACTTCTAAAGCAAATGGAACAAAACTTGCTTGTAAATGCTTTGTTCATGCACGTTAACTATCTTTTTACTTCGGAATATTTAACATTAATTCGATATAAGGAAAACGTTTCTAAAGCAAACGGAATAAAGGTTGATTATAAGGGTGTTATTCATGCACGTTTAATGCCTTTTTGCTTGGGAACTTCTGGTACTGATCTGCTAGGGTGAAGCCTCCAACCAGCTTTACAAAATGTATAAATCATTACTTGAAACCTCGTGACCAGCCAACCTTTGTCAGTCAGATCATATATTGAAGTTATTTGACTATACTCCATTCACATTAACTTGGCACCAAATTCTCATCCCCCGTGTATGTATATGAATGAACATGATTGGTTGGCAGTAATGTGTAGAGTGGCCCTTGAAACTGAATAATGAAAACATTGAGTATGAATAAAGCTTTAAATTAATTGAATCCCTCAGGCAGCATATCCCAACCTTCTTCTTACAGTTCGTGAGAAGAAGGTTGGAATATCTTATCAAGTTAAAATTAACATGGTATAATCAATTGTTATGATTTATGTAGCGATATTATGCCAAGCGGAGAGATAAAGATAATAGAACAAGGAGTCTATGCAAATAAAGATAATGCATGGACAAGACACTCACTAAAGTTATGTGAAGAAGACATCGTAACAACTACGATATAATAGCAAACATGCAGTGAGATAACAACTGAATGGTGTTTTCACTTTGGGACATGCACAGTTACATTGCTGCGATGATAGTGACACGTACAGGCTTACACATACACATAGATACAGTCACATAAACACACGCGCATATACAGTATACCCACAGGCAAACACAGACCCACACACTACAAAAACACGCACATACCCCTAACCCACATATTTTCACACACATGATCTCTCTCTCTCTCTCTCACACACACACACTCATACACTCATTTTCTCTCTCTCTCTCTCTCTCTCTCTCTCTCTCACACACATATCCAATCAAGTGAAAAGAGACAAGTAACAAATTGATCCCTGATAGTTAGCTGTTCTCACTGTATCATTACCTCTTCCCTGTCTTCTTGTTATTATGCTTTCTCCTTCTGTCTCCTCTTTCTTCTTTCTCCTCCTCCCATTTCCTGTCTATCTTATTCGTTTCTTCTTCTGTCTACTTCTTTATTCTTATTTATATTAATTTCGTCTTCTTTCTACCTATTTATTCTTCTTTCTACTTATTTCTTCATTCTACTTAATTCTTCTTCTTTCTTCTTTCTACTTAATTCTTCTTCTTCCTACTCCTTTCTTCTTCGTTCTACTTATTTCTTCTTTTACTTTTTTTTTTTTTTTTTTTTCTACTTATTTCTTCTTCTCTCTACTTATTTCGTCTTTCTACTTATTTCTTCTTCTTTCCACTAATTTGTCTTCATTATTTTCAGTTCTTCTTTCTCCTCTTTCTTCTTCTTTTCCTCATTTTCTGTCTATCTCATTCCTTATTTTATGTTCTCTAATCGGTTTCTTCCGATATTTTTCTCTGTCTTTGTCTTTCCTGTTGTTATTAAATGTATTAATAATATGTATTTTACACCCATACCGACAACGTGGATAGGGGAATGTGATGTATATAATTATGTGTGTCTGTGTCTGTGTAGCCGACAAGGACTATACAACACCAGAAGGTGGAATTATATTCCAAAGCAACCACTTGCGGGATCTGGGAATAACAATAAGCGACGACGCTAGCTTCGACCGTCATATTGATAATACTGTAGCGAAGGCCAGAAAGAATATGGGATGGATTTTTAGAACATTCAAAACAAGAGAACCACGTGCGTTAATAGTATTATTCAGGGCCCTGATACTACCATTGGTTGAATACTGCTGCCAGTTATGGAACCCCACAAACATCGGCCAAATCAGAAAACTGGAGGCAGTACAACGAACGTACACGGCCCGAATCGAAGGACTGAACAACATGGACTACTGGCAGAGACTACAACATTTAGACATGTGCTCATTGGAGAGAAGAAGAGAGAGATATGTAGCAATGTACGTGTGGAAAATAATTAACGAAATTATACCAAATCTGGAAAACGAGGATGAAATTAGGACAACATACAGCAGTAGAAGAAGAAAATTGTGCACTATTCCGCGTTTAGTGAGAACAAGGATGAGCTTACAAACCTTGAAAGAAAATAATTCAATGGCTGTACACGGTCCAAGGATATATAACTGTCTCCCCAAGCAACTAAGAGAACACACAGGCTCTCTCTTAAGTTTCAAGACTGGATTGGACAAATTCCTACGAACAATACCCGACAAACCATCACTGCCACACTATTACCAAACGTCCGACGGAAACAGCCTGCTACATCAAACCAGAGCGAGTAACTACTGAGGGCGGCGCACCAGCGTGACCCAGGACTTCGGTCCTAAACTACAATCCAGGAATCCAGGAATCCAGGTGTGTGTGTGAGAGAGAGAGAAAGAGAGAGAGAGAGTGTGTGTGTGTGTCTGTGGCATGTGTATGTGTGTACAAAGGAGTACAAAGAAAATCAAGCAACAACATATCCAGCGACCCCTCAAGGCTGCTTGCCCTCCAAAACACTGATGGTAAAGTGTCCAAACAGTAGTTTAGAGTGGGTAAGGGAAAATGGAAAGGGAAGACTGCCCTGGAACAAATGTCCGTGGCGGGATTAGGAGATTTTAGTAGGGGACAGTTGTTAGTAATATAATAGAGGGCAAAAACATATTAATTTACAAATAGTCAGTCGTGGATTTAAGGCAAGGTGTTTGTCTAGGCGAAATTTAAAAGAATTAACGGTGTTGCAGTGTGTGTGTGTGTTTAATGGCAGTACAAAGAGTTACAAGGAGTTACAAGGAATAGTTAGTATCTGAGAGACCTTGCGGTCCATTCCGAGGAGATACTCGAAGTGGAAGGAGAGAGACTGTTTAGTGCACTACACTCTTTACAGTGTGCAAAATACTATCTACTCTCTTCTTGAACTGCTTTACTGAAGAACTGTTTACGAGAGAGAGAGAGAGAGAGAGAGAGAGCGAGCGAGCGCGAGAGCGAGAGAGAGAAAGAGAGAGTGAGAGTAAGAGTGAGAGTGTGTGTGTATGTGTGTTTTAGTGAGGGTGTTTTTAAATGTGTACAGAATATGTCCATCCTTTATTGAGTGTGATCTGTCTGAAGGATGGATACACGACATACTGTAATATCGCTATTGGGGTGCGACGGGAGAGTAAGTTGAAGGACCATTTTCTTAGCTTCACCTTCGCTACCATTTCCTTGGGCACTATAGGCGTCAGTTTGCACCTCTAATCAATGTCCTCTAATTGTTATGTTTTATTTTTCCTCTCTTAACCGAGTATTTTTGATTGTCTCTATATTTGTTTGCTTAAGGGGAGGCAGACCGTTTGTTTGGTCTATTAATTAATGTATTCATATATTTTTTTAGTTTCCTCCCTAGACCTCCATCAAGCTTAGAAAAACACCCCCTAGACCCCTCTTCAAGATAAATTTGTAAATTTTTCGGTAGAAGAATGTCCCGGCCGAAGGCCGATTCCTCTTAAAATTGCAGGCTCGCTATCGCTCGCCAGGAAATAATCGACACCTAAATGGCACGAAAGGTCTTAAAATTGACAACGAAATGGGTCGAAAGGTGTTAAAATCGCCAAACTAATGGGCCGAACGTCTTATAATCTCAAAACTAGTGGGGCTAAACATTAGGGAGAAGGGGGTCCAGCAAAACGGTCTTCTTCCCCTTAAGTGTTGTTTGTATACTTAACATTTTCTTGATTACTGGTACTTAATACAATTTAATCGTCTAGCTTTCTTTTATTTTTCCTTGTCCCATTTTCTTATATTCTCTCACTCTCACTCTCTCTCCCCCCCCCCCCTCTCTCTTTCTTTCTCTCTCTCTCTCTCTCTCTCTCTCTCTCTCTCTCTCTCTCTCTCTCTCTCTCTCTCTCTCTCACTCACTCACTCACTCTCTCTTATTATACCCGTGCTGGTGATGGAGCGGTCGTCATCATCCTCTCTTCATTATATGCTCACTATTATTTAGCATTATTATTTATTTTTTTTAAAGAGACAATGAACGGAGGAAGGAAAAAACACAGATAAAACAAAAAGGTCCATGTGCCTAAAGGCATCCTCCATTCATAAAATATTTGTAACAACTGGATTTAAACATTTGTAGATTGTAAGTTTGTGGAAAGCAACTCGAGGGGAGTGAATTCCAAAGAGTAGTAGCTCTGGGGATAAATTAATTCTGATAAGCAGAAGTTCTGCATTGTGGAGGAGAAAGTGTAAATTCATGGGCGCTCTCAGCTGCCCTAGTTCTACGGGGAAAGATGTGGAGAGGCGGCACAATTGAAGCAAGTTCCTCGGAACAATTGCTGTGAAAATATCTGTAGAATAATGCAAGGGATGCAACATTTCTTCGTATGGATAATGTAGGAAGGTCCTGTGTGATTGCAGGGTTATTGATTAATCTAATAGCTTTACTTTGAATTTTGTCCAACTGCCTCAATGCAACCACTCCTCTTCCACCCCACAGAGGTGAACAGTAATCCATCTGAGAACGCACATGACTTTTATATATTACGGCCAACTGCTCGTCAGTGACGAATTCTCGAACTCTGTACAGGAGTCCCAGTTTTTTAGAGGCATTCTTAGCAATGCTTCTAACATAATGTGTCCAGCTCAAGTTAGTAGTTAATGTTACACCGAGAATGTCAATACTAGGGAAAGTGGGAATATTTACATCATTAAAAAATATATGGGAGTCAGTGAGATTCTGTCGGTTAGAAAATTGAACGTACTTGGTTTTCTGTGCATTAAAGGAAACTAGATTCTTTTGTCCCCATTCATTAATTCTAGAAAGGTCCTGGTTCAGAGAAATTGCAGTGTTTATTTTTGAATTTATAAGATCGGGTTGGGTGAAAGAATTGGTAAATATGAAGGAACTGTGGAGTGTTGAGTCATCTGCGTAGGAATGTATTGGATTATGAGTGGTAGATATGAGATCATTGATATGAATGAGGAACAGAATTGGGGCCAAAACTGATCCCTGGGGAACACCAGCATTTATTGAGTGAAATTGAGAATGAAGGCCATCTACCATTACACGTATTTTTCTGTTATGAAGATAAGAAGAAATTAGTGGAACTAATAATGCAAGGCCGTAGTGTGACATCTTCGACAATAAGGATTGATGCCAGACTCTATCAAATGCCTTTGATATATCCAGTGCTATTGTATGTGTTTCACCATGTTGGTCTGTAGCTTGGTTGATTTGATGCGTAAGAAGGCAAAGAATGTCTGCAGTTGATCGACATCGTCTAAAACCATATTGCCTATCACTGATTAATTTATTATTCTCAAGATGCTTAATTATGTGATTATTTAATATAATTTCAAAGACTTTACCAAGAGTGGAAGTTATAGCTATTGGTCTGTAGTTTGATGGATCTGAAGAGGCACCTTTTTTAGGAACTGGATGAATGTTTGCTTCTTTCCAGGGTACTGGGAAGCATGAGGTATGAGTACACAGACGATAGCGATAGCAGGGCGATGGTTCGCTCACACATTCACACACTCACACACTCTCTCTCTCTCTCTCTCTCTCTCATACCTAATAAGTGGATAAGTGGAAGCTTGTGAACGTAAAACCAATTTTTAAAAAAGGTAGCAAATCCTTGCCTAGCAATAATCGTCCAAACAGCTTGACTTCAGTAGTATGCAAAATACTAGAGACAATAATAAGAAACAGACTCGTTAATCACTTGGAGGAAAATAATATACTAAAAGACACACAACATGGATTTCGCAAAACACGTTCCAGCTTAACAAACCTTTTATACTTCTTCCATGACATCCTAAATCTATATGACGAAAGTAAAGCTCTAGATATTATAGACTTAGACTTCCAGAAAGCCTTTGATTAAGTTCCACACAGACGGTTAGCGATGCAATTAAAAGCACATGGAATACAAGGCGGCATTCTACAGTGGATAGAAAATTGGCTTAGTGAAAGGAAACAAAGAGTAGTTATTAATGGGAAAGCATCAACGTGGATCAATGTAACTATTGGTGTACCTCAAGGATCAGTGCTGGGACAGTCCTTTTCCTAATTTACATTAACGACATAGATGAGGATCTCACTGGTAAAATCTCAAAGTTTGCTGATGACACAAAAATCGCAAATACCGTACTGACAAATGAACATGTTGAAGATATGAAAAACAATCTAAACAAGCTTTCACAATGAGCTAAAATCTGGCAAATGTGCTTTAATGAAGATAAGTGTAAAGTACTTCATATCGGATACCCGCAATGAAAAAGCAAACTACTCGATGAATGGCACCCAGTTAAAGAGTGCAAACAGATAAACCGATTTAGGAGTAACAATATCCAGTAACTTAAAACCAAGTCAACATTGTGCTGAAGTTGTTAAGAAGGCAAACATAATTATAGGTTTCATAGGTAGATCATTTGAACATAAATCAAAAGACATTATCCTCACCCTTTACAATTCATTAGTCTGCCCACTTTTGGAATACTGAGTTCAGTTCTGGTGCCCTTACTATAAAACAAATATAGACAAATTGGAACGAGTTCACGAGTTCACCGTAGTTACCAAGATGATACCCTGTCTGTCAAGACTTAGGATCGTATAGTGGATTTAGGAATTAGTTACAAGACGAGTAAAGGGTTAGATTATCTGCCTAAGGGGAAAGCATTGAGTTCGTCTCACCTTTGTTGTTAATTCACATGCTATATATTGTCTACGTATTTTATAATAGCCACCAGTGAATATATATAGACTTAGCTGGTTAGTGGAGCATGTTGATGGATAGTAGGTGCTGGGATGTTTTATATATGGGACGATAGATGTGGCCGATCGCCGGTGTTGATGGTGAGGCGTGTTGTTATTGAGTGGCACCCTTTATAGGGAGATACCTTAGAACGTCAGCTTGGTAACAAGTGAAGCTAGACATGCACAATCATTCTCGATGCTGCTAGCGCTCCTCATATTACTTTAATTACTATATTAAATAGTACTTAATACTTATGGAATACTATATTCTCGAATTAACTCTTTATAGAATAAATGTACACCATAGCCCATATCTTAATTACCCCTTATATATTACTCATCTGAAATACACACCCAATTAACTTTACATGATACTTTGTGTATATACAGAATTATAAATTCCCTTTTTAACCAATCCCAACTGGAAATAGAAAGATTTATCATGGACACTCGTAAGTCACGATATATTCCCGGCCACCAAATATTTAAATTTTTTACAATTTGGACTTAAACTAACGTGGACAATTATAAGGCCCCACCACCTATCAATGATTGCCAGAGTCGCGTGGAACCCAAAGCAGCCTGCCTCTGAGGACGAAGATTACTGTCATCCCGACTAGCAGCAGACTGCGCTGGTGTGTCCGCACCGGCAATACTATCTGTAATAATCTCACCCACGTCTTCACATTCCTGTTCAATAGGATACAATTTAGCAATCGGACGAGTGGTAATACCGGTAGAGGTTTTGACCTGCGCGACTAACAAGCTGATCTAGGCCTGGAAGTAATTTTAGGACGAGACCTAATCTCCAAAACAAACGAGGACCCTCATTGTGTATCTGGACAACGTCATCTACTTTGGGCCAAGATTTACCCTTGTTTCTTATTAAATTAGTATGACTTTCCCTTAGAGACAGCAGGTAGTCAGTCGTCCAGCACTTCCATAAATCATTTGACAATATACAGACAGAATTATATTGCACGGAGACGTTGTTTACAACGTACAATGTGGGATCCGTGATTTCATTGTCGTTCATCGGTTCAGGAAACAGTCTAAGTCTACGTCCGCTGGCCAACTGTGAAGGGGTAATAGGTACAGGATCCTCTAAATCTCCTGACACATATCCCAAGGGTCTGTCTTTCACAGCCGCCTCCAGTTCTGTTAGTATCGTAGTCAACTCTGTAAGTGTGACTGAGGCACGACCCAGTACCTTTTTCAGTCCTGCCTTAACTGTGCCGATTGTTCTCTCCCAGATCGCTCCAAACCATGGAGCTCTAGCTGGGATAAACCTCCAATCACATTTAAACTTACTCAGATATTGTTTGAGTTGAGGATCATCTAGTCTTGATTTTAATAATTTGGCAGAACCGACAAATGTGATGGCATTATCGCTGAGCATTAATTGGGGATAACCTTTACGACTACAGAACCTTCGGAAAATGTGCATGAAGGTTTCGCAAGATAAATCAGGAGCAACTTCTAAATGAATAGCACGCGTTACAGCACAAGTGAACAATCACATAAATACGCAGCAGTACCGTAAGCAACTGTACTAGCATCACTGAAAATGTGTAAGGTCACATACCTCGAAAAGGTAACCTGTCTAGGTATTTCTAAGTCCATGCAACTCCAGAGATCAGAACCAATGTCACACCAGCATTCCCTAAGCGCGTCCGAAAGAGGTTCGTCCCACCCGCAATATATTCGCCAAAGCTCCTGTACAAAAATGCGAGCCCTAATGGTGACAGGTAACAAAACCACCAGCGGATCAAAAATGCTAGCAGTGACTCTGAGCGCTTCTCTTTTTGTGCTAGCTTGTAAAAAACGCTCCCTCTTCTGGAATGTAAACATATCAGTATCAGTTACCCAAGTCATCCCAAGTGTCTTCACCCTATCCTGTACTGTACTTGCGACATTATGTGCGAATAAGGTATCACAGAGATGTGGACTATTTGTGACCCATTCCCTGCGAAAAAAATGCGCTCCCGAGAATATGTCCTGGGCGCTGTTGTATATGCTCAGAAGGTCCTGCTCACTGTCATGGGTCGACTGCAAATTATCTATGTAAAGCCCACGTCTCAGACCATGAACATGTTGAGTATTTTTATCTACCAGTGACAAATGTTTCAAGATAGTTGCATTCAACAAAAACTGTGAGCAGGTCGCGCCAAAAAGAACCACGCGAAACCTATAGACTGATACTGGACCGTCGATATCCAGCGGATCATCGGGCCACAGAAACCGCGTGCAATCCATGTCATCCTCGTGCAACTTGAGCATAAGAAAGGCCTTCTCAATGTCGCTGACCCAAGCATATTGGTTCAATCTGAACCTTAACAAGACCTGGGTTTGGTCAGCGACAAGAGAAGGTCCTGTATACAATCATTCAAGCTCAGCTTATTTGTGCTTGTCTTTGCTGAACACCCTCACGGGTGTGGTCCGACTGTCCTTTTCAATACCATGATGAGCCAGATAGTGAGTCTGGTTAGTGCTGTCAAGGTTATCCACTGGTACTCTCTCA
Source organism: Paralithodes platypus (assembly GCA_032716605.1). Taxonomy (NCBI): domain Eukaryota; kingdom Metazoa; phylum Arthropoda; class Malacostraca; order Decapoda; family Lithodidae; genus Paralithodes; species Paralithodes platypus. Next base: position 17,951,907 of record CM064552.1, on the reverse strand, counting down.
ATGAAACCTCTTGCTATCTGATCCTGAATGACATTTCCATATTGCTCGCAGTATTCCGGGACCCGTATGAACTTACGCTGAAGACCTCTGAGTCGCCCCAAGGCTAGCCCATAGTTGCTCGGAAGTAAGTGTTTTGTTGTCTCTCCAGGGCAACTGAACAGTGTACTGATTATTAACATGAGAGTACTGTATCGACTCTTCAAATTTAGACATGAGTAATTTAGCCTCCAAGTCTGCTTCCTTAGAAGCAATGCCAATGTGGTCCAGTTCCCATAGTGCACCAATAATATAGGTTGGATTCCCGAAGGGAAGTAGAGAAAACCTAATATTTAGTAGGGGCCCCGGAATCATTGACAATGTTGCCTATTAGTATAATAGTCTCCATTCAACACCCACGTCAGTCGTTTGAATCAACCGCCGCGAGGAAGAACAAGTCATCTTCATGAGTGCAACGCTACTTCTCTTATGGGATCGTCATAGATCGGGTACCCACTACGAAAAAACTTTCGTAAAAAATAAGAGAATAAAAAAGGAAAAACTTTAATACTTTAACACTGTTATTCACAAGCTTCCCACATTCGGTGGATTTTCTTGCGTTGTGGCTTCTTACCGCCTCTCGCCGCCAAGCGCAACAATTCGTCCTTCCATGATATATCAAGATAACCTCAAAATATCAGCGAATGGGAAGGGGATGGCTGGGAGGGCCTTCATCGTCAATGATTCCGGGGCCCCTACTAAATGTTAGGTTTTCTCTACTTCCCTTCGGGAATCATACCTATAATTTAATAGTGGCCCCTTCATCATTGACGATATTGCCTGAATTCCAAGACTGGAGGGGGACATTCGAAATATCGGAACCTCAATAACCGCAGGGTTAAGTCAAGAAACCTTATAACAGGAAAAGATATTCTATTGGTTTTGTTGTGCATACAACATATAAAATATAAAATATGAAAGAGTGGGAGCAGTGCGTTGCTTCAAAGAAGCCTGCTCCAACAACAGAGTCCTCTTCCATGAGGTATTTGTTGTACCGTGTGACAGATAGAGTTAAAAGCAAAACAAAACTCATCACCTCGACCCAGAACCTGTGCTGAACTCAGCTTGGTCCCTAGGTCCATTTATTGAGTCACTTCGACCAATACTAAACTTGCTGAATCTAGTGCAAACTAGCCTGGAACATTATTGAGTCACTTCGACCAATACCAATCTTTCTCGATCTAGTGCAACTAGCATAGAAACCTGAAATTTACATATACAGTATTATGAACAGTAGTGTAAAACAATCTTTTATTATTCATAAAATACATGAGCATTAATTAAGCTTTCAAAACATAAAATGATTACATTAGTTTTAATAACTAGACAAATTTTCCAGAGCTTCTTAGCTCGTACATATCTATTTGGGCTTGGCCCGTCGTAAGCAACGCCTAGCTTGCCCTGCATCAACTTGTAATCCTGTGGAAGGGGGTTCTTCTCTTGTACTGGGATTCACATATCCCCCCCCCTTTTTCTTAAGCCCCTATTGGGCGTACACATCACAGTACTAACGGCTGGATATACAAGTAAAACAAACAGAAGGAGTGTGCCATTGTGCAGACCATAAGAAAAAGGCTTGGGCCGTAATAGAAAACCGAGTTTGTAAACAAAAAGGGGAATAACACATGCAATGAAAATCTGCACCGAGGGCACCTCCTGTGACTACCACCGACCCCTGCCCACTTGGCGGGGAGCGAGGACACGTAGGATCATAGAGTAACTCATAGAGCTAAACAAAAAAATGGCTATATCAGTTAGTCCGCCAGGGGATGTTAAAATTTCTAGTTGAAGAGGATCGAGCAAGACCCTTGGGGAACATGAGCCGGAGGACCTGAATGGCCGCGACCTTGGCCTCCCCCGGCGTCCAAAAAACTGCACATACATAATTCTGAACTTTTATCTTATACAACTAAAAACAGTTCATGATCAGTTAGAGATCAGAGAAAGCTCAGAGTCAGCGCGGCTGGCCCCAATATTAAGGATGGGACGGCCTCTAGAATAATCCGGCGGGAAAACGAGGTCCCCGGGGCTGAAAGGGAAAAGCTATTTCCCTTGATGATTGATTTTTTGTGGCAATTACAGAAACATTTAAGAGAGCTGATACGTTCGGAAGGCTATTTGACGAGACTGACAGGAGAGCAAAGAGGGGTCTCTGGTGCGTAAGGACTGCTATCAGCGTTTAGTTGTCTATAGGCCTTATTGAAAGTATAAGCCCCAGCGACTAAAAAGTGTACACTACTACCGCCATACTGGCCTTGTGCAAGGAGAACGTGGCTGTAATTCTATATGGGACAAAATAAGGGAGGGGGAAAAGGCGAGAGAGCCCAAAACGGTTTTCACCTATCACATTAAGAACAAAAAGTGGAGGGAAAGCAAAAACAACTGATCCGGCCTTAAGTGGCTGTCGTAAAAGTATGGACCTGCTGCTGAGCCGTCCCTGACCCCGGAAAACATTTCGGTACGTGCGCACAACTCGATTAAGCATATGGAGAGAGGAAGAAGTCCCTTCAAAATTGGAGATGGGAATAATACCCGCCGGGACGGACTTCCAGCCCCATCGGCGGGACTATTCCCGGAAAGGAACAACCACCAACAAGGCTTGCTTAAATTGTGTAGCCAAGATGTGAGCTTAGTGAGAGCGAATACTTATTAGTGTTGTACCGCACGTAACATACAAAAAGGGACATCCTGGGGATCGACAAGTGTAACTTGTAGGAGAGACTCCTTTAGATATAATCCTCCAACCCATCCAGATTTGCTGACTAGTAGTACATCATCCTAAAGACACCATGGTAGCCACTTGCCGGCAGACGGTTGTCTCTGGCTATAACTCCTCAAGTTAGTGTGAGAGAGGCGGCCCCTCCTGGTGCGTGTCCGCCGCAGGGTTAACGGTGTTAGCATACCCAACCTGGGTTGGCGATCGTGTGCCTCCCTCTTCTGTGTAATGATTATGTATCCCTTCCCTTATGCAGAGGGTTGTATCTTCTGTTATGCAACGCCGGGTGAGGCAAAGTCGCGTGACTTCCTTTCCGGCGTGCACTTGCGGTGACCGGCGCTGCCCGGGCGTGCAGAAGAGATAAGGTGGCGCTGCCAAACCTTGGGAACTAACACCTTGTCGAACCTCGGAACCCTATTGCACTAGCACTGCCGAGGGAGAGAGGAGGACGGAGGGAGGACGCAAGAACCATTATAACCAGTCCTAAAGCATTTTTTAAATTTACCAAATAGCGGGAGGTGAAACCATCCGCCGGCAGCTTGGAGCCGTTGGGGAGACCTAAAGGGGGTTCCCTACCTTCGGTGTCATCATTATCTTACTATCTCTCTCTGTCTGGCCATCCATGAGCTTCGCGGTCAAGACCGGAGAGAACAAAATCCTATAATAAGCATTCATAGGTAACCCCTGAGTCATACCGAGTCTGAGGAGCTGTCATGACCTGACTGCCTCAAATAAGGCTGTTCGGATTTCTGTGAGAGTTCTAGCCGGGGAAGGGAGGAGATATTGTTGAAAAGCCTTAACTAATTCCTCCTTCCGCCGTGTGGGTTCTGGCACGGGTTTGGCAATAGCCTGGGCCGTATCCCTAGTTAACAGGAAGCTAATAAACTTCCTGTAGGCATTATCTCTGACCAGAAAGTCCCTTTGGAGTTCAATAGGTTCAGGAGCAATGAGGGGCAAAGGAAAATCCTCTGCCGTTAATTGAGGGGCTATGAGAAAATAAAAAATAGGTAGTGGGACTCCACCCGGTCGTTGAGTTAGCCAGTCAAACTCGGTAATGGCGGGAGGGGGAACTGGGGACAAAGGGTTAGATGTAATATCTATAGCAAATTGTTGAAGTTCCCGATCCCACGTTACCCACAGTCCATCGCCCACCTCACCCAGATTCAGCTCCCTCTGGTCCTTATGGGGACCACATCTGTGAAACTTGCGAGAAGGCTCCCTCCCTTTATACAGAGAATGACATCCATTAATGCCACAGCGTTCATGACAATCAGGGCAAATGGGAGTGTCTGGGTAAGGAGGGTTCTGGACCGGGGAATCCGCCGGGAGAGGAGTCAGGCCTGCATTATATACAAAATACTGAAAATTAGCAGGGTCAGGTCTAGCATAGATAGGAACCTGTAACACTGTACCGTGAGAATCTTTTGCCCTAAAGACATGTCTTCGGTTAACTTCTATCGCCCACTCCCCCGGCACTGGGACCTCCCCTTGTGTTGACTTATGCCCCTCCCCTTGTGTCACGGCCGTAACCGGAAGCCAGAGCCTTGCTGGTGCTTTTAGGACCTGGGGTTGTGTAAGGACTTCCGGCACAACTAGGGGGGCAGAAGAGTGAGGGGTGGGAATGCAAGAAGGGTCAGGTGGACTACTGGCCTTTTGGGTCCGAGCCACCGAAGGGGACATATAAGGTTGAGTATCGTCTGAACCCACAGAACTATCGTGGCGGAGGCCTTCCTCACGAGAAACTGAACCAGTGTCCATCCTAGTCAAGGGGGATCTAATGGAGGTAGAAGCAAGTAACAAATCATCCGCCGGCAATCCCTGATTGGGCCGACCGGCGGAAGGGGGAGTTACGTTAGAGGGCCTGGAAACATCCGTGAACTCTGGGTTCACTATCACTGGGGTTTGCGTCGGGGTCACGGGACGGACTATATGTTCCGGCAACGAACCTGGGGTAACACCTACTAGTCGAGTTCCCAAATGGTAAAATGAGCCTTAACCATGAAATTGGGTATATAGACAATATTTTTGCAGTTTCAAGTTCCCAAGTATGTCTAGAATCATAATCGAATGGGTGCCACCTTGGCACCTTTGGGCAATTTCTTTTATAGGGGATGTTTCAAAATTAACATTCGGGAGCAAACGCCCAACCAATGAGTGGATTGAGAATGGTAGTTGGAGTGTTATTATAAGAGGTTGTTGATGCAGGAAGTATATCAGTGGATGATATTCATAATGCTTTAGAGAATGTCTGCGAGAAGCCAACTGCCAAACTATGGGTAGACTGCCTGATCACACCTGTCATTATAGCACATCTTTTCATCAGAGCAGAGAGAACTGGGAACTGGAGGCTGCACCTACATTGCTTACGCAGCATGCTCTGCTATTTCTGGGCAGCTGGTCACTGGCAGTATGCAAAATGCATAACATGGCATCTCATAGAGATGGAGAGCCTATTCAATGAGGAAGCAAAGAGCATATTCCTCATGGGTGACCATGTTTGCCGCCACAAGTATGGAACATGGAAAGGCGTGTTTGGAGAGCAGACCTACATCAGATATGGAAAGGCCAGAGGGGGCTTGTGGGTCTGACTCTATCTCAGGATCAGGTGGCTGGTTGGGTTCTGTCTCAGCATATCTGTAATCTGCTCTCTCTTCTGATGGATGAAATGTTTGAAGACAATGAAACTGGCTGGAAACTATCACAAGGAGGAAGGAACAAAGAGGAAAAGACTTGATGCTGATGACAGTGATAAGTTAAGAGAGGAGTTATGCAAATATACAAATCCTTTTAAATGCAATGCTAATCGCGTCGTCAACATTGTGAATGGGAGTGTAGCTAGTGAGAAAGTTAATGTGGATGAAGCTGTGAAAATAGGCCGACGAATGGCATCTGAATTTGAAGAGAGTCTTCCTGAGGGATTTCATGCCACAGTTCACAAGCAAGGCAACACTATGCAGGTCATAAAGAAGGGGGTGCAGATAGGAAACAAGACCATCTACAATATGGAGCAGTTATATGGTCAACTGCTTGTTATCTCACAGAAGAGGGATATCACTCTGGAAGAAGTCTTCAACTTTGAATTGGCACCCTTACCATCCTCATTGTTTGATGAATATGGACTGTTAAGGGGAGGTTTTTAGTTTGTTCCATTGACCTCCATCAAGCTTAAAATTACACCCCCTAGACCTCCTTTCAAGATAAATTTGTAAATTTTCGGTAGAAAAATGTTCCTCTTAAATTACAGGCTCGCTATCGCTCGCCAGGAAAAAATCGACACCTACAGTACATGGCACGAAAAGTCTTAACATTGACAGAAATGGGGCGAACATTCTTCAAATCGCCAAACTAATGGGGCGAACGTCTTAAAATCGCAAGCGCAATGGGGATAAACATGAGGGAGAAAGGGATTAAGAAAATAATCCCTTAAGTGGAAATCTGCCCTTAAGGAAATCAGTCAAATCAGTTCTGACATCAAAGTTGTGTGTGCAATTGGAAGAACCAGAACCTTTAGATGTCCAGCTGATAGATGGAAATTAATTGCTATACCACACCATCTGGCCAAAAATGGCATCGACCAGTGACCTGTGCGACAACCTGATCAAATCTGCCAATCTTTCCTGTCCAGTATATATTATATTTGACACATACCATGATGAATCTGTGAAAAGCCACAAAAGACAACGCAGAGCAGGTGGACAGGCTTACGCAGAGTTTGAACTCACAACAGCTACCCATTTACTTGCAAGAGATGAAATCATGAAAAATTATAAGAATAAAATACAGCTTGTCAATCTTCTGTGCAGCAAAAATCAGAGTGATCACAACATTGTGATGATTGGCGAAGAACAGAATGTGTTTGATCATTAAGAAGCAGACATCTCTCATCAGCTATACATTCATCATGCTCGATACAGGAGATGTGAAGCATGTACAGGTGCGCTGCGATGACACAGACATATTTGTGTTATTAGTCTATTATTGTTGGAACCAGCAACCTGCAGCTCTAATCACCATGAAAATGTTTGATGGAACGGTCATTGATATAAATAATTCATCAAATCAGCTGGGGAAGAGATGTAAAGATATTCTTGCCCTGCAAGATATCACTGGGTGTGACAGAACTTCATATCCATTGGGAAAGGGCAACAACTCTGGCCTCAATGTTCTTGAAAAGCATGATGATATTGGTTTTGAGTTTCTTGGTGAAGAGGGGTCCAGCAAAGAGGATATCATAGAAGCAGGGACAAATTTCTTTGCATATATTTATGGGTCAAAGCTGCCAATGAAAATGAATCAACTCAGACACAAACTATTCAATAGCAGGAAAACGACTCCAAACATCAAGAGTTTACCAAAACAGATGAAGCACTACAACAGCATTTGATGAAATGTCCCATGAAAGTTATGCTTTGGAAGTCAGCTCTGGAGAAAGGTCCACCACAGGTTAACTCTACTGACTGGGAATGGGAACTGAAGGAAGGAGTCTTGTCCCCTGTTACAGTAATGTCTCAACCAGCCCCTAAAGAACTGATGAAGATCGTAGCATGTGGATGTGGAACAGACAAGCCATGCTCTCGAAACAATTGCAGCTGTAAAATGGCTGGCCTTTTAATGTACCACATTCTGTAATTGTGGTGCCGAGGAAATCTGTCACAATAACTACACAAAACATGACATTGTTGAACAAGATGAAAATGAAGATGATGATGATGGCGAGTGAATGATAGAAAATACAGCATGATACAATTATTGATATTTATCAAGGTCCGCTTTAGTACTGTATATTTTTCTATGATTTCTAAAGAAAGTTACACATTTGAGATTATAAAATAGCGAGTGAATGATACATTATAGTTACACATTTGTCTTCGTGGTGCAATGCATAAGTGTGTTGATTTTCGGTGTGAGCATCCTGGGTTCGAATCCCCGGACTGCCACATGTGTTTGTTAATTTCATTAATCGAGTTTAAGAGTAAAGTTGGTTAGTGGAGAGAACATAATAATTATAAAATAGCGAGTGAATGATACATTATAAGACATAAAACTATTATTGATATTTATCAAGGTCCGCTTTAGTACAGGTACTATTTAAGTTTTCTGATTTCTTTAGATTAAGTGACATTTGGGATTACAAAATAGCGAGTGAATGATAGAAAATAACACATGAAACCATAATGGATATGTATCAAGGTCCGCTCTAGTAAAGCATAATATTTCTGATTCATATAGATTAAGTGACACATTTGGGATTACAAAATAGGGAAAAAATAATTGGCTAACCAGAAATTATTATGTGTGTAAATGTCGTCATAGTGTATCGGATTTCCTTTTAAGTACACACTTTATGACTTATTATAGTTTAAGGCATCCAGCTGTACTAAAAGAAACCAAATAAATATATCTATCTATCTATCTATTGCCTGACGCCGTGATCCCCGAAGGGGTGGCCACGAACGAACCGCCCCCATGCACCTCTGTCCCCAGTCAGTCGACGCCCCTCCCCCCAACCAGCACCACCTTCGTTCATGTACTTCCTCACTCCATCCTTCCACCTCATATTCGGTCTACCTCTCCCCCTCTGTCCCTCCACCTCGCTCTCATACACCCTCTTAGTCATTCTCTCGCTTTCCATACGTTCCATATGGCCGAACCATCTCAAGTTGTTCCTTTTCACACTTTCCAGCACATCTACCTCCACACCACACCTCCTTCTTACTTCCTCATTAGTCTGTCTATCCCTCCATGTAACTCCGCACGCACTCCTTAAGTAATTCATTTCCACTGCTCTCACTCTTGGTCTGAGTCTCTCAACCAACGTCCATGCTTCGCTTCCGTAAGTCAGTGTCGGGATTACCACACTGTCATGCAAGGACTTCTTCACTTCCATACTGACCACCCTATTTCTTGTTACTGCTTTTAGCGTTCCTACAACCCTCTTCCCCTGTTGTACCCTCTCCCGCACCTCTTCATCCATAGTCCCATCTTTACTCAACACACTGCCCAGATACTTAAAAGAGTTGACGATCTCCATAGCCTGACCGTTCAGCTTCACCTCACACTCTGTGACTTCACCCCTTTCGAAGACCATAACCTTGCTCTTCCCCGTATTTACCTTCAAATTCCGTTTTTCGCACACTGTTCCAAACTCATTTACCAGACCCTGCAACTCCCATTCATTATCACTCATCAGAACTGTATCATCCGCAAACAGCAGTATAGGTAGCTTCCACTCAATTCCCTCCCTTTTCAGCGATACACCAACATCCACTGCTCTTGATAGTATTTCTTTCATAACTCCATCCATATATACAGTAAACAACCACGGGGACATCACACACCCCTGTTTCAAACCAACATTCAGGTCAAAGAACTCGCTCTGCTCACTCTCCATACGTACTGCCGCCTTTGCACCCTCATACATGCTCTTCACTGCTTTCAGCAACTTGCCCTCTACTCCGTATATTCTAAGTACTTTCCACAAACCTTCTCTATCCACTCTGTCATAGGCCTTCTCCAAGTCCATAAAGGCAACATACACCTTTTGTTTCTTCTCCAGATACTTCTCCACAACACAATTCAGGGTAAAAATCTGATCTACACATCCTCTTCCCTTCCTAAAACCTCCCTGCTCGTCGCCTATCCATTTCTCCGTTCTCACTCTCACTCTCTCAATCACTACCCTACTGTATACCTTCCCTACTACGCTTAGAAGACATATTCCTCGGTGGTTACCACACACTCCTCTTTCCCCTTTGCCCTTATATAGGGGGACTATTATGCCAGTCTTCCAGTCATCGGGTGCACTCCCCTTCTCCCTTGCTAGTTTGCACATTTTCCATACCCATTCTATCACTATCTCACCACCATACCTCAACATTTCCCCACACACTCCATCTGTTCCTGGTGCTTTCCCCAACTTCACTCTTTTCATGGCTTCCCACACTTCTGACCTCCTGATCCCCACCTCCTCCTCCACTACTTCTCTTCTTCTCCCTCCCATACCATATCCAGCTATGTTTGCTGGCTCTTCATTACTTTCATTTAGCAACTCACTGAAGTACTCCCTCCATCTTTCGACTCTCTCTTGCTTCTCGGCTAGCATTCTCCCATTCTTATCTTTCACACCCTTACTGTTTCCCTTGCTACCTTCCCTAACTTTCTTGACTTCTTTCCAGAACAGTTTCTTACTCTCCCTCCATTTTACACTCAGATTCCTTCCAAATTCCTCATCTACTCTTCTCTTACTTTCCTTCACTACTCTCTTCACCACCCTCTTACTCTCCACGTACCTCGCTCGTTTCTGTCTCTCGGAATCTTCATTCCCTCTGCTACCCAACCACTCTCTATATGCTTTCTTCTTTTCTTCCACAGCTATTCGTACCTCTTCTGTCCACCATGCTGTACCTTTCACTCCCCTCCCTCTTCTCCTCACTCCACACACCTCCTCACATGCTGCACAGATCTCATCCTTAAACACCTTGCTCATCTCCTCCACTTCCTCCATATCTTCCAGGTCGAACCCCCCTAGTCGTCTTTCCACTGCTCTCCTGTACTCCTCCCTGATTTCCTCCTCCTGCAACCTCTCCACCCTCCTCACCATTCCACCCTCCTCTCGCCTCCCTCCCGCTCTCCTCACCCACTTCTTTTGTATCCTAACCTTAGCTACCACTACATAATGATCAGACAGACCCCCTCCAATACCCCTATACACCCTAGCATCCATCACAGATTTCTTCATTCGTTCATCCACACATACATAATCAATCAATGACTTTCGTTCCACCACTGTCTTATCCTTCATCGTCAACATCCGTTTCCACGTGTACCTGTGGATCATTCTGTGTCGGAAGAAGGTGTTGGCTATCCACAGCCTCCTCCCCACACATACGTCCACAAGTGCACTACCATTCCCATTCACCTCTGATGGTACCCCCCACCCTCCCACCACTCCCTCAACTTTCCTATCACCCACCTTACCATTCATATCCCCAATCAGAAATATTCTTTCGTTCTTGTCAAACTTCTCCAGGCACGCCTCCACATTCATCCAGAACTCCTCTTTCTTTCTTTCAAGTATATCCTCTGTCGGGGCATACACGCATACAATCACCCACGTTTGTATTCCTACTTTCATTCTCACCCACACAATCCTTGAACCCACAGACCCATACTCTCTTACACATTCCTTTGCTACTTACAAACAAACATGCACCTTCTCTCGCTGTTCCTTCACTCACTCCAGCACACACACCCATTCCACACTCCCACTCTCTCACATCTGAACCTTTCCATTTGGTCTCTGTCATTCCACATACATCCAGCCTGGCATTCACTAACACTTCCAGAACCTCTCTCACTTTTGTGCCATCATTCATGCCACTAACATTCCACGTAGCCATTCTCAGAATGTCCGAAGGCATGTCCTTAGTCGGTCGTGGTTCGTCAACGTTGGTTCCGTCCGCATCCGAGGCTGTTCGTTCGTTTTTCCTTGCTTCGATATTTTTTCCGGGTGGGGGTCGCAAGCCCACCGACCCAACCTCTTTAAATTTCCTTTTTCCTTTTAAGTACACACTTTATGACTTATTATAGTTTAAGGCATCCAGCTGTACTAAAAGAAACCAAATAAATATAGTATTGTGAATTACAATCGTAAGAAGAACACCTTTCATTAGACAACAATAATAACCTTTTAAACAAAATATCTATAACAGGGAATGGAATTTGGTTTTCTTTGGGGATAGCGAACAATAATAATTTACATGAAGAGCAACATTTTGAATTTGTCCCATAAAATAAATTGCCTAAGGGTGCGAAATTGGCAACCACTTTATTTTCAGTATAGACACCCTAAGGAACTCAAAACTGCAAAAAAACTTTCCATATACCCCATTTCACGGTTAGACCCATCGGGGACTCGACTATAAGGTTTGAGGCCAAATCTCCTGTACCGTAGGCAGGGGAATAACAGCAATAACCGGCGTAGGGCCCGTAGTCAACTGGCGGTTAATTATGCATTCCGTCTCTGGCCCGGCGGAGGAGGTAGACTGATGGGGAACCCCTACATTGACATGAGGAGGGTGAGACATAGATAAACTGTGAGGTTGTCCCAGTGCTTGATATGGGTTTTGGCCGCATTTGATAGCACACTGACGGATCACCTTCTGTAACAAGCCATTTAGTTGCTCAGACGTAAAACCAGAGGGTTTAGATTGTGTTGGGGGCCTAACTTGTTGGTCTGTCTGTATAAGAGTGGCTGTGTGTGTCCTATGACTGGTCTCTAGTGTTTGACTGCTACTAGCCGTGGACAGGTGGGGTGAACCAATAGCCGTTGACTCCTGGTCACGCGGCGGTGGTGGTGCCAGAGCGGCCGTAGGTTGAGGACCTACATTCATGGGGGCGGACATCAATCTGGACTGGTCCCGAGATGGAGCCAGGGGTGTCGCGTGAGACCACATGGTCGTAACCGCATCTGATGTAAAGGCACCCGGAGACTGAGTAGGGTTATGAGCCATATTGACCGGCGGAGCGTGTCTGGTAGTTAACACTAGTTTGGAACCTTGGAGCCTAACGTGTACAGATTGCCTGATTCTAGTGGTGGTGTGGGAGGGGCCGGCGTCCGTCCCGAGGAGACCGGGAAGAACCCCTTGCATCCCCGAGGCACCCGCCAGACACCCTTGCCGTGTCACTGTAAGATCTGCTTGCGGAGAAGTAAAAGTCCCTTTAGATAGCAGAACACGTCTTGGTGGGCTTGAGAGCCTGCAGATTTTGTCTGGAAGATACTCTGTGCTGTCCATTCTCCTCAGCTTGCCCGCCGGTGGATCCGGGTGGGCAGGTTCAAGACATTCCGGTGACATTAAGCGGCTCTTCTTATATGGGGGAGAGGAGCTCTGTGCAGATGTCATGGAGGAAGTAGGCGACGCAATGGTCAACAAAGGTATTGGGGAGTTGTGTGACTGGGGAGCTATATGTTCATCAAATGAATATAACTGATCTACCCTCAATAATTCAGGGTTATCACATGACAGTTCCTTGTTAGTTACTTGAGAAGCATATGCCTTAAACTTAGTCTTAATGTCAATGAGAGTGAGCAAACAAGACATATCTTGGGCAGCGAGCCATTCCTCGAAAAGTTCTAAACAGACTGGACATGTATGAGATGTCCAAATGAAAGAGGCTCTGTCTAAACATTGAACACACCTGATACACCGGCTATGTGCTGGTATCGGTATCAAAAGACATGAGGGGGTTGAGCAGACTGTGAACAAGGGCATGATTCAGAGACTCCCCTCCCCGGCGGGAATGTTGCGGTAGCAGGAGGTCCTGAGGGTTTACCTGGAAAGAAAAATTTCCAGGAATCAGTGCTCATAAGGATATACAGAGAGAGCCTCCCACATCCTATCCTTCCGGTGCAAGAAGAATAGGAGGCCACGGCCTGACCCTTCTTCCTACCCCTAAGAGGTTGTGAAGTGCCTATTCCCATGCCCCTGGGCAACATGAGAAGAGGTTATCACTTTGCAGAGGGCGAACTGCATGACGTGGGTCATAGGACAGTAAGCCAACTGACGGCGTTCCGCTCCGTGCTCTAACAAACACGCAAGCAGCCGCTGGTAAGTTTACCGACTGGGCCGCCGGCAAGGCGGGGTAAACGACACTAAGTAAGCGCGCCAGCTTATGACGAAAGTCATGTGCAATGTCCGCCGGGGTGTTTACTCACTGGGCCGCCGGCAAGGCGGGGTAAACGACACTATGATCCAGCGCCAGTTCCTGACGCAAGTCATAATTACCGGAGGACCCCTGACGGCGGGTAAAGGCGTGTTACAAAAACGAAACCACCCGCCGTCGGACTGTTAACCACTCAGCCGCCGGGAAAGGCGGAGTAAACGTCCGAGGGGCTCAATAGCACATACAAACCAGTGTTAGACACGTCGGCATCCGCTGGACCTGCGAGGGTCCAGGAACAAGGAGGTAGCGGCACCGAAATCCCCTCCGACTCAGTCACGGCGCGGGAGACACGAAACCCAGCAAAAACGCCGGCACGGCGGACCGAACCAACGGCTACAAAACCGAGGCCGGCGGGACAAGAAGAGGGAGAGGGGACTCGGAGCAAAGCACAACCACGAGAGAACCCGACCCTAAACTCACGCACTCCCACGCGTAAAAACGTCTCGCAGGACTCCCGGAAAGTGGCACACTAACCAACAGGGAGACCCACCAAACACAGGGGACATTATAAATCACAACAATAGCAAAAATAAAAGAACCCCCCCAAAACTAGATGAGCTACAGGCTTATCCAAGGAAAAAAGAGAGACGACACGGATGAAACATGAAAAAGAGCCAAAAAGGGCGAAGAGAAAGCCCCCAAGTGGGGCCTCTCAGCAGGCTCGAACGCCGGAAGATCCCACAGCCACGTGTGACAATCTTAAACCTGGCGCGTCTGCAAAACAAAGACAGGGTCCCCGGACCCAAGCTGAACAAGGGAACAGCTAACGAAAACTGAAACAAGCCTCCTAACTAAGGAAAACAAGCAAAAACTAAGGGGCATAGCAAAAGGAAACACCACGTATGTGGTGGCAACATTGAACACAACGAGTAAGTGCCTAAACGTACCCTAATTAAACACTTCCTGAGGGCCAACAATAACACAACCGGTGCTAGCTAGTCTAAACCCTGCTCACTATCTCCCAGATATATACAAATGAGTAAGGACTCACTAGAGGAGAGCAAACGTCGAATGAAGCCGGAGCGCGGGGGCACACGTGTAGACAGTAGTCCCACGAGGAAGAGAAGGACGAATTGTTGCGCTTGGCGAGAGGCGGTAAGAAGCCACAACGCAAGAAAATCCACCGAATGTGGGAAGCTTGTGAATAACAGTGTTAAAGTATTAAAGTTTTTTTCTTTTTTATTTTCTTATTTTTTACGAAAAAAAAATCCTAGTGGGTACCCGATCTATGACGATCCCATAAGAGAAGTAGCGTTACACTTATGAAGATGACTCTTGTTCTTCCTCGCGGCGGTTGATTCAAACGACTGACGCGGGTGTTGAATGGAGACTATTATACTAATAGGCAACATCGTCAATGATGAAGGGGCCACTATTAAATCTTTATGTTCCCAGTGGCCCCCACTGTCCTGTAAGTAGGTATCCACCGGGCTGGTAGCAACTTTCAGAACTGTGACCACTTCGACAGTGGTTTCTGAACCTTGGATGTGGAACGATCCACTCAAAGCATACCCGTAAATTGTGGGCAGGAGAACTATCACATTTACTTTTTTAAAGCCTGGGTGTACAAACTTATAGTAATTCTCCGCTCCTATCAGCATATCGAGTTTGTTTGAATGAAAATCATTGTCGGCTAATATCAACTTTTGCGCAGTGAGTTTGTCAGTGATACAAGTAAGTCCCTTGTGAGCACAGTAACTCAGTAACACTCGTAAGTCACGATACTGTCTTTGGAACAAACCATACGAGGAACGTCTTAAGGGAAGATATCCACTTGAGGGATTTTTTTCTGGACCGCTTTCTCCCTCATGTTTAGCCCCATTGCTTTTGAGATCATAAGATGTTCGCCCTAGTAGTTTGGACATTTTAAGACATTTTGCCTTATTTCTGTCAATTTTAAGACCTTTCGTGCCATTAAAGTGTCGATTTTTTCTTGGCGAGCGATAGCGAGCCTGTAATTTAAGAGCAACCGGCCTCTGGTCGGGACATTTTTCTACCGAAAAATGTACAAATTTATCTTGAAAGGGGGTCTAGGGGGTGTAATGTTAAGCTTGATGAAAACGTAGGGAACAAACTAAATACCTCCCCTTAAAGAACTAAATATATATCCATTAACCAAGCGCAGATTGAGAGGTGACCTTATTCAAGTTTTCAAGATTATTAAAGGCATCGACATATATGAACTGTAGTAAATATTTTATGATTGACCGATCAAAATAGACGTGGGGAAATGGCTGCAAAATCATTGGTAAATCATTCAACTCTAACGAATGGTGGTGATGGGCTGGTCTATCAGAGTGAGAGCTGAGTGATCTCTGCCATACCCATAGCTTACTCTGACTGTTCCTCTTACTTATATATCTTCTAGATCTCAAGTGACGG
Source organism: Paralithodes platypus (assembly GCA_032716605.1). Lineage (NCBI taxonomy): Eukaryota > Metazoa > Arthropoda > Malacostraca > Decapoda > Lithodidae > Paralithodes > Paralithodes platypus. The sequence continues at coordinate 17,936,051 of CM064552.1, read as the reverse complement.
CGTCTTTTCCGTGGATCGACCTCCCTACTGCCAACCTAAAAGTTGGCAGATTGGGAGCCAAAGCGTCACATTTTTCCCTTGCCCCTCAACTTTCCCTTCATAATTGCTGAGGGGCACAGGGCCTTGGGTGGGGCTTTGGTTTCCCGGGCGTTTCCGCGCACTCCTCAGCTCCCTGCCTTAGAGTGGCTTCGGTCACCCGGGCTTTGTTAGTGGTAAGCAGGGAGGGTTTTGTGGGGGCGCTCTATGGCCTTGGCCTTGCTCGAGACCTTGGGGCTGTTCGGCCAGGCAGCCTGGGGAACAACAACAACAACAACAACAACAACTCTAACGAATCCAAGAATTTCTTCTTCAATCGAGTCGTCAACTTGTGGAATGGGCTTCCCCGAGATGTCATAGACTGCAACACCGTTTCAAAGTTCGCGTATACAAGCACCTTGCCCTGAACCCAAGGTTGACTGCATTTGTAATTAAATAAATAATGTCTTTAGTTGTGTTCGTTCAATAACCTAATAGATCTTATTATTATATCCCCTGCCATAAACTAAGCCCCAGGGCAGCACATCCTTCTCACATCTTTCCCACATTTTCTCCGAAATACTGTTGCAACACTTGGAACAGGAGTGTTTTGGAGGGCAAGTAACCTTCGCATGGGCTGTTGTTGCTTGTTTTCCTTTGTACTCCCTTGTACTCTCATTACAGCCGTGGTAATGATGGACCGGCCGTCATCATCCTTGTTTCAGTACAAGCTCACTATTAATAATAGTGATAGGAGGGAGATCGTTCACACACACACACACACACACATATCAACTCTCTCTCTCTCTCTCTCTCAGCACACCATCAATTCCAAGTCCCATCCCAGCCAATCGTTCCAAGCCGGCCATTAACAATTTCTCACTCCGTCACTTACATTCCATTACTCATTGGCTCGCTTTACAGCCATCCGTGTTCATCTGATTACTGGAATTAGAGAGAGAGAGAGAGAGAGAGAGAGAGAGAGAGAGAGAGAGAGACAGAGACACGAGACGAGACGAGACGAGACGAGACGAGGCGAGAGAGATATTTAGAAAGTAAGATCAAGTAAGAGAGAGTGAGTGAGTTGTAATGAGTTACAAGGAATAATTAGTATGTCAAAGACCTTGCGGTCCATTCCGGGCTCATACTCGAAGTGGAAGGAGAGTGACTTTTTAGTGCACAACATTGATTACAGATTGTGCAAAATACTATCTACTTTCTTCTTGAACTGCTCTACTGAAGAACTATTTACAACTTTGAAGGGAAGTTTGTTCCAGGTAGAACAGATCTTATATTTGAAAAAGTTTCCACAAATACTAGTGCTGAACCTTTTCAATTCGAATTTCCAGCCATGGTTACGTGTTGTATTCATAATGAGCCTAAACATTTTGCTATAATCCACATTGTCAAACCCATGCAGTATTTTAAGAACTTCAATGAGTTGACCTCGTAGTCTGCGTGTCTCCAACGGGAAGAGATCAAGAGCTCTCAACTGGTCCTCGTAGCTCATTCTTCTAAGCGATGGAAAAAGCTTTGTAGCCCAAGCTTGTACTCTTTCCAGTCGCTCTATATCTTTCCTGAGTGCTGGAGACCAGAATTGAACAGCATACTCCAGGAGAGGCCGTATCAGAGCGTTGTAAATTGTGACGACTATTTCCTTATTTCTATACTTAAATTGCCTCTTAATATAGCCCAATAATGTCTGAGCTTTCTTCTCTACTTGAATGCACTGCTTGGAAAACTTAAGATCACTTCAAAATAGAATACACAAATCCTTTTTCCAAGTCAGTCACTTCCAGAGGCATTCTGAATAGCGAATTGCCTGAATTGGGGTTTGCTTGGCCGATATGCATCCCCTTGCACCTTTCCAAGTTGAGAGAGAGAGAGAGAATGTGTGTGTGTGCGTGTGAGTGAACCATCGCTCTCCTATCACTACCATAAAAGGTGGTAAATAATAGTGATCGTGTAATAAGACAAGGATGGTGACGGCCGCTCCATCATTACCGAGGCTGTAATGAGAGAGAGAGAGAGCGAGCGAGAGAGAAAAAGAAAGAAAGAAAGAGGGAGTGAGAGGGAGAGAGAGGAGTTTGTGTGAGAGTAAGTGAGAGAGTGAGTGAGTGTGAGTGAACCACCGCCCCTCTATCACTAACATAAAAGGTGGTAAGTAATAGTGATCGTGTAATGAAGAGAGGATGATGACGCCCACTCCATCATTACCACGGCTGTAATGAGTGAGAGAGAGAGAGAGAGAGATCATTAACACACCTGTAATGAAGGCTAGAAGGTGTCGGCGATTGCGGTGATGAGAGGCTGGCTTAATTAATGGATGGAGGTAGCACGAGAGAGAATAACAGTGCCATTAATTACCTTGACCAATTAGTTCATCCACCCTCTCATTTATCCATCCATCCAGCTCATCCTTAGGCATACACCGCACTATCAGAAATAACATTGGTAGCACACTGTAGGAATTGTGTGTGCAAATTTAACAATAACGGCGCACGTAGAAAGGTGTTAATCATATTATGTATACTAATGTGAACAGGGAATGATTGATTTTTTTGTTTGCATACACACACGCACACACACATAAACACACACACACACACACACACACACACATATATATATATATATCTATCTATATATATACATATATATAATATAAATATATACAGTATATATACTGTATATATATATACCCGGTATATATATATATATATTAATCACCCTGACGCACCATTGAATCCATTGGCAACTTTTTCGTCGATATTTAATGAAAAGCTGCGCAATTACTGTGTCTGTGTAGTATTTTAATTGTAGGTTGTTATAATTACTGTGTCTGTGTAGTATTTTAATTGTAGGTTGTTATAATTGCCAATATCTATATCGCTATCAAACTTTGTAATAGCTCAGTAATCACTATGATGACATGACAATTTACTGTCAGCTGAAAGCAATGAGTATAGTGGGTTACCTTGGTTCAAGAACAATGTAAAGAATTGATTGAGATATGGAGGGATTTAAGTAGGAGGTAGGAAAAGGTCGCCCTCATTAAGGGAAGGTTTTTAGTTTGCCCCCTAAACCTCCCCCGAGCTTTAGAAAACATCCCGAAGACCCTCCATCGAAAAACATTTGTATATAGTTTGGTAGAAAAATGTTGAGGCCGAAAGCCGGTTCATCCTAAGTTACTGGCTTGCTATTGCTCGCTAGGAAGAAATCGACACCTAAATGACACGAAAGGTCTTAAAATGTACACATAAATGGGGCAAAATGTCTTAAAATGACCAAACTATTGGGCCAACGTCTTAAAATATCAGAGCTAATGGTGGGAAAGATGAAGGTGAAGGAATTCCAGGAAAACACTCTGTATTAACTCCTTCTATTCGATGACGTCTCTATTATCTCTCATTCTGGGTAACACTAGACGATTTTCTGAAGTTTAAGGGCCTTTGATTTTCAGAAGGTTTAGTGAGATAGTATTTTATTCCTTCAGTCTTAGAGGTAAAGCTAAAGAAAATCGTTTAACTCTTTTTGTACCGTCGTTATCCTATTTACTTTATTCTGGCTACTATTAATCGATTTTATTCAGTTCAGGAATTATCTCTAGCAATTACAAGGCTCCGAACTATCCCAATCAACCATAATAACTACCACCCTGCATAAAATCGTGTAAATATAGCTAGAATAAAAATAAAATGACGTCGCCGGTACAGAAGGGGTTAATGGTAAAACGAGTAGAATGAACATTACGTCATCATATTTAAAGGGTTTAAAACCAGACCGTCACCCTCCATTCACCCAGCCTATACATTGAAAGTAATCTAAAACTTGATCAGAAATTCGATATTGTATTAAGTTTGTCATTGCATTATTCTTGTTACTTACATATGTTTTTGTTGTTTGATTTTGATAAGTTCTTTCGACTTTGTATTGTGCCGTTTCTTTTTCTTTTTCCCTTTTTTTTTTTTGGTTTGCAAGTTATATATTTTGATTAAGGAAACATTGAAGTAATCTAAAAATTCATCAGACATTCGATGTTGTACATAGTTCATCAATGCATTAGTTTTTGTTATTCTTTAGTTTGTGCTTTATGTACCACAAGGAAATTATGAAAGTAATTAAATCATTATCAGAATCTCGATATTGTATAAAGTTAATCGAAACATTATTTTTGTTTACCTTGATTGTTGGGCTATGTATGGTAAGAAAATGGGTGAAAGTTCAGGAGTCATTATCTGTTCACACACTGATGGTATCGCAAGATGGAACCTTTTTGTGTCGAGTTGGATCGTATTTTAAAAGGGGTCACCGGCTTTTTTTTTATCTTTCTCTCCTTTTCTCTCTTTCCCTGTCTTGTATCCATTCAGCACACTGTTTTAAGACGTTTATCCCCATCCAGGTTTTCTTCCTGGCGAGCGATAGCGAGCCAGCATTGTATGGAAAAATCCGGCTTCGCCGGAGACATTTTTCTATCGAAAAATGTACAAATTTAGCTTGCTGTCAAAACAAAAATATATATATGCTGGCTCGCTACCGCTCGCAAGGAAAATATTGACACCTGGATTGGGATAAACGTCTTAAAACAGTAGGCTGAATGGGGCCGAATGGATACAAGCCAAAGAGAGAGGGAGAGAAAGAGAAAACAATGCGAGGTGGGCTCCCTTAAGAGCATTTTTTTTTTCTCCCCAACCCCATATTAATCAAGCTGTCAGTGTCCATTTCATCCTCCTCTATAGCCATTTAATCTCCTCGCTCCCATTTTTTTTTTTACTAGTCATTATTTTGTGTGGTGGTTTCTGGGTTGATCATCTTTGGCTTGTCATTTTGCCGACCCTCCATTATCAGAGGGTGTCATCATCGAGGTGAGTTCGTTCAGTGGTGTTTTCGCTCACATTCTAATTATTTCGCCCTACAGTGTTAAATGTTTATTAAAAAAAAAAAAAAAAAGGCTAAGGTCAGATGAGGCCGAGTTGTATTTAGGTTATGTTGGGTTGGGTTTGATTAAATCCGGTTAGGTTGAATTAGGGTTAGGCTCAGATTAGATTAGGTTAGGCTAGTTTTCGCAGTAAGTAGTTTTGGCTAAGTTAGATTACATTATGACCACACTTGCTTAAGTTGGGTGAGGGCTAGATTAATTTAGTGTTATGTTTTTTTATTGTTTTTATTCACAGTAGCCTTTCCCTTTTTATATTTTCAATTCTCCAGACGTAGGCTATATTAGGTGGATTTGATGTCTGACATGCAACGAAGTCTGGGGGTCATATTGCAGGAGGTGAACAGCAAAATTCCTCCAATACAATAACATAACGGACAACCCATCACCTTTTATACCTCTACCTCCTTCTTGTCTACTTTTACCTCTACTGCACCTCTACTTTTCTTCTCTCTACTTTTCTTCTCTCTACCCTCTGAAAACGCCTATCCTCATCTGTCTTGTCACCTATCTCTCCCACAAGACAATTTCAACCCTACCTTTGTTCTAACCCCACTTCCCGCTCACTCCTTTCCCCGAACACACACACACACACACACACACACACACACACACACACACATCTCACTCTCTCTATCTTCCCTTACCCTACCTTCGCTCGGTGTTGGCGGAAGGACTGTAGGACGAAGCGACTGTAAAACTCCTTCTATCCCCTCCTTCTCAGCTTCTTCCCCTCCCCTCCCTCCCCTCACCGCTACTCTATACCGCTGCTGGTGTTTGAGGGACCCCGAGGATAATGAGGCCCATTCATCTGTGTCGCATTATCTTACCTTCCCATCTCTTGCTAGTCCAGTAGTTTGAGTTTTTTTTTTAGCAGTGAATGTTGTTTTTTGTTATGGTCTTGTGTCCCTATCTCGTTTTTAATGCAGGCTATTTATGGCTTTACTTAGTTGACTATTTATTTATTAAGTTAGGTATATTCACTTTTTAGTTAGTTATATTCACTGTTTTAATTAGTTACATTAACTGTTTTTTTTTTAGTTACTTAATTAGGTAGTTAATTAGTTACATTTACTGTTTTTACTTACTTAGTTAGTTAGGTAGTTAGTTAGTAAGTTAGTTAGTTAATCACCTTCACTGTTATAGTTACTTAGTTACACTCACTATTTTTAGTTAGTTCGTTAGTTACATTTTCCCATCTCGTTTTGTCTGCAATCTTAGTCTGCTGTCTAGACTTCTACAATGTCTTTATTTTTACACTCACGCTGTTCTTCCCAAGTGTGCAGCCAATAACCATTAACCCCCTCTGTACCGACAAGGACTTTATATTTTTATTCTAGCTATATCTAGACGATTTGGTGCAGTATAAAATGGATCGATGGTAGTAAAAATGGTTGAGGGAGATAGTTCGAATCCTTTTAATTGCTGGAGGCCCTTTTTAAACTGAATACAATAGTTTATTAGTAACCCGTATAAAGTACAAAAGACGTGGCCGACAGAAGGGGTTAACAGTTCAAATTTCAGTAGCCTATTCTGCTGTGCCCCAATCTCGTGTGTTGCTGTCTTTTGTTGTTGTTGTTGTTTTTGTTGGTGTTGTTGGTGTTGTTGCTTTTGTTTAAATACTTTGTTTAATTCTACTTTCACACCTGTTTCTCATCTTCGAATCTTGAGATAATAGCAGGACAAAATTCATATATTTGTTATCAATTGCGGAATGCTCTGTAGCATAAAATGATCGTTAATCGTCTGAATGTCTTGTAGTCATAATTTGCCTCGATCTCTGTCATTCTCTTGATGTGATCTTTTACACCTCATAATTGTGTAATCTGAAATTTAATAGTATAAAACTGAATATTGTACACATTAGCTGATTTTGTTATGTCGCATTATCTATAAATAATCTGTATCTTTATCTTGCTTTAACTATTGCATTAATATTCAACACTTTCTATCTGTGTATAACCAGACGCCTTGATATCCATGATCGCCTCCATGCTCCTAATTTTTCCTAACTTTGTATGTGTTTCTTAATACCAGATTTGTTTATGTTTCATTATCTAAGTCTTATCTTGTTAGAGTCTCTATTTATTACTTGTATATTTAATACTCTCCTTATATTCCTCCTTTCTGTCTCATATACAGTAATTGAAGCAAATTATATCTTCTGGTTGTATAATTGCCTCTCTACAGTATATGTTCGCCATGTGATGTGAATCCGTTATTAATATTAAGGTCAATAACTACATAGGCAATTTTGTTCAGTAGCGATTTTTCAGTGACCTACTACCTATATATCCGACTGTATATATTGCAGTCTTGAACTCCGTAGTGAATAGAGAGACAGAGAGAGAGAGAGAGTGAGAGTGAGAGTAAGTTACAAGGAGTTACAATGAATAATTAGTATCTCGGAGACCTTGCGGTCCATTCCGAGAAGATACTCGAAGTGGAAGGAGAGAGACTGTTTAGTGCACTACACTCTTTACAGAGTGTGCAAAATACTATCTACTCTCTTCTTGAACTGCTCTACTGTTGAACTATTTACAACTTCGGATGGAAGTTTGTTCCAGGTAGAACAGATTTTATATGTGAAAAAGTGTCCACAGATACTAATGCTGAACCTTTTCAATTCTAATTTCCTGCCATGGTTGTGTGTTGTATTCATATTGAGGCTAAACATTTTGCTATAATCCACGTTGTCAAACCCATTAAGTATTTTGAAAACTTCAATGAGCTAACCTCGTAGTCTGTGTGTTTCCAACGGAAAGAGATCAAAAGCTCTCAACCAGTCCTCATAGCTCATTCTTCTAAGCGATGGAATAAGCTTTGTAGCCCTAGCTTGTACTCTTTCCAGTCGCTCTATATCTTTCTTGAGTGCTGGAGATCAGAATTGAACAGCATACTCCAGGAGAGGCCGTATCAGAGCGTTGTAAAGTGTGAGGACTATTTCCTTATTTCTATGCTTAAATTGCCTCTTAATACAGCACAATAATTTATGAGCTTTCTTCTCTACTTCAATGCACTGCTTGAAAAACTGTACGTGACTGCTAATCAGAACATCCAAAACCTTTTCCAAGTCAGTCACTTCCAGAGGCATTCCCAATAGTGAATAGCCTGCATTGGGGTTTGCTTGGCCAATATGCATCACCTTGCACTTTTCCAAGTTTAGAGGCATCTGCCATGTCTCCGACCATTCACTCAGTTTGTTGAGGTCCATCCTGAGCTATTCAACCCCTATGTGGTCTTTCACATTCATTCCAAGCTGTATGTCATCTGCAAACTTGGAGATCACACTCAACAGACCAATATCGATGTCATTGACATATACGATAAACAGTAGTGGGCCAAGAACAGATCCCTGTTGAACTCCAGAAGTGACTGAAGTCCACTCAAAAGAAACACCAATGATTACCACTCGTTGTTGTCTACCTGTTAGCTAACTTTCTGTCCAATTTGTGACCTCTGTATTGATACCTAGTGCACTCACTTTTGACATTAGCCTGCAATGAGGTACTTTGTCAAAAGCTTTTTGAAAATCTAAGTAAAGGATGTCTATTGCTCTACTTTTGTCATACTCACTCAGCATTTCGTGGAAACATTCCAGCAAATTGGTAAGACATAATCGGTGTCGCCTGAATCCATGTTCGGAATCTGAAATTAAATTGTGGATTTCTAGGCAGTCAACTATCTTGTCTAATAGTATTCCTTCTAAGAGTTTTACTATAATATAAGTCAAGCTAATTGGCCGATAATTCTTGGGACACCTGTGATGCCCTTTCTTAAAGATTGGGGTCACATTGGCCAGTTTTCAGTCTTCAGGGACTTTTCCATTTTCTAGTGATTTATTGAAGATGTCTGCTAAGAAAGGTGCGATTTCGTTTCATCTCGTACTTCACGTACAACTCGAGGAAGAAAGCCATCTGGGCAGGATGACTTGAACCTATTTAACTTATCTATTCTTTTTGCTACATCCTTTGGGGTACATTTGATTCTGCTAAGAACTTCACCCTCATGAACTAATCCTGGACTTGGCATGTCACTGGTATTTTCCCTTGTGAATATTGAAGCAAAATAGTCGTTTAGGGATTTAGCTATATCAGTTTTAGAAGTTTGTAGTTGGCCTGTTGGATCCTTTAGAGGTCCAATACTACTTTTGAATGGCTTCCTGCTGTTAACATAGCTGAAGAACTCTTTGGGACTCTTTTTGCAGAGGGCTGCAACCCTGAGTTCTTCATTCCGCTTTGCTTCCTTTAGGCCTTTAACAAATTTCACTCTTGTACACATATTTTTGAAGGACTCTAAATATCTTTGGTCTCGACTTCTTTTGTCCTTTCTGTATGCAACCTTTCTCTTTCTAATTGCTGAAGCTATGTCACTTGTGAACCATTTTGGTTTGGTTAAGCCTGATTTGGTAAGTTTAGTAGGAATAAATGCAGCTTGTCGAGCCATAAACTGCTCTTTGAATGAGAGAGAGAGAGAGAGAGAGAGAGAGAGAGAGAGGAGTGACAAGTATTTACTCGATAGGTGATTCAACTTGAAAACCTGAGGCTGATGAAAGACATGTAATTCCATCTCTCTCGCTCTCTCTCTCTCTCTTTGTATATATATATATATATATATATCAGTGATGGGTTTGTTCTTGGGGAACCTCAAGTAACAGATGAAGAGGATACACAGGGTAGCAGCAAACAGCATGGTGCAGGATAAAAATGATGATCAGGTTGGGGGGGCAGTACTTTATTTAGCAGTCAGACAAACGTTTCGACACTCGTGTCATCTTCAGTGTTCTAGAAAACAATAATAAAACATATAGCAAATATTTAAAAATAAAATCGCGAAAAGCGAGTATATTATAACTAAAAATGTAGCCTCAACATAGCTACACTGGGAAATATTTAATGTAGCCTCAACATAGCTACACTGGGAAATATTTAATGTAGCCTCAAACATAGCTACACTGGGAAATTTATAATGTAGCCTCAACATAGCTACACTGGGAAATATTTAATGTAGCCTCAACATAGCTACACTGGGAAATATTTAATGTAGCCTCAACATAGCAACACTGGGAAATATTTAATGTAACCTCAACATAGCTACACTGGGAAATATTTAATGTAGCCTCAACATAGCTACACTGGGAAATATTTAATGTAGCCTCAACATAGCTACACTGGGAAATATTTAATGTAGCCTCAACATAGCTACACTGGGAAATATTTAATGTAGCCTCAACATAGCTACACTGGGAAATATTTAATCACAATGGATATGTAGAGGGGCTGCCGAAAGGCAGTTATTAAGGGGGGTCTTTCTTTAAAAATATATAGAGACTCTAAAATCCTAAGGTTACCGGTATTACAGGAGTCAAGAATGCTAAAATCTTTATAGCTTACAGCAAGGTTACAACCGTAGCAATGCTCTCTCACGGCTGAATGAGGAGCCGTGAGAGAGCATTGCTACGGTTGTAACCTTGCTGTAAGCTATAAAGATTTTAGCATTCTTGACTCCTGTAATACCGGTAACCTTAGGATTTTAGAGTCTCTATATATTTTTAAAGAAAGACCCCCCTTAATAACTGCCTTTCGGCAGCCCCTCTACATATCCATTGTGATTAAATATTTCCCAGTGTAGCTATGTTGAGGCTACATTAAATATTTTCCAGTGTAGCTGTGTTGAGGCTACATTAAATATTTCCCAGTGTAGCTATGTTGAGGCTACATTAAATATTTCCCAGTGTAGCTATGTTGAGGCTACATTAAATATTTCCCAGTGTAGCTATGTTGAGGCTACATTAAATATTTCCCAGTGGTAGCTATGTTGAGGCTACATAAATATTTCCCAGTGTAGCTATGTTGAGGCTACATTAAATATTTCCCAGTGTAGCTATGTTGAGGCTACATTAAATATTTCCCAGTGTAGCTATGTTGAGGCTACATTAAATATTTCCCAGTGTAGCTATGTTGAGGTTACATTAAATATTTCCCAGTGTTGCTATGTTGAGGCTACATTAAATATTTCCCAGTGTTGCTATGTTGAGGCTACATTAAATATTTCCCAGTGTAGCTATGTTGAGGCTACATTAAATATTTCCCAGTGTAGCTATGTTGAGGCTACATTAAATATTTCCCAGTGTAGCTATGTTGAGGCTACATTAAATATTTCCCAGTGTAGCTATGTTGAGGCTACATTAAATATTTCCCAGTGTAGCTATGTTGAGGCTACATTAAATATTTCCCAGTGTAGCTATGTTGAGGCTACATTAAATATTTCCCAGTGTAGCTATGTTAAGGCTACATTAAATATTTCCCAGTGTAGCTATGTTGAGGCTACATTAAATATGTCCCAGTGTAGCTATGTTGAGGTTACATTAAATATTTCCCAGTGTTGCTATGTTGAGGCTACATTAAATATTTCCCAGTGTAGCTATGTTGAGGCTACATTAAATATTTCCCAGTGTAGCTATGTTGAGGCTACATTAAATATTTCCCAGTGTAGCTATGTTGAGGCCTACATTAAATATTTCCCAGTGTAGCTATGTTGAGGCTACATTAATATTTCCCAGTGTAGCTATGTTGAGGCTACATTAAATATTTCCCAGTGTAGCTATGTTGAGGCTACATTTTTAGTTATAATATACTCGCTTTTCGCGATTTTATTTTTAAATATTTGCTATATGTTTTATTATTGTTTTCTAGAACACTGAAGATGACACACGAGTGTCGAAACGTTTGTCTGACTGCTAAATAAAGTACTGGCTCCCCCACCTGATCATCATTTTTATCCTGCACCATGCTGTTTGCTGCTACCCTGTGTATCCTCTTCATCTATATCTATATATATATATATATATATATATATATATATATATATATATATATATATATATTTACATAGAAAGAGAGATAGATAGATTGATTGAATCCCAAGTTAACTATCCTAAAAAAAGAAAATTAATATATAGTACTAACCTGATTTCAATCTATTACAAACATAAATTAATATATAGTACTAACCTGATTTCAATCTATTACAAACATAAATTAATATATAGTACTAACCTGATTTCAATCTATTACAAACATAAATTGCGTCTTGAGGAGCATTATGTTTTCCATTAGATCAGTGAGATAGTATTATTTACAGCAGCAGTTCTCGTAAACGTGAAGAAAATTATCATAACACAGAGAATAAAATGTTCAGGCGATGCGCAAAAACAGGTATCTCTAAATTTGATGTTGATAAAGCCATAAAATCTTATGAAACTCACATTTAAATAATGCACCTGACGCTCTCTCTCTCTCTCACACACACACACACACACACACACACACACACACACACACACACACACACACACACACACATACCAGTATAGAAGAAAAATAGCAACAGTCCATTGATAAAATCCAAGTTTACCACTATTGTCTTAATCCCTTTCAGCTCCTGTCGTGAAAAG
>CM064552.1:17796241-17923544 GCA_032716605.1 Paralithodes platypus | reverse complement strand
GGCCTTGTCGTTAGAATTTGTCAGAGTTGCTGTACGATCTGTTCTTGGGGAGAGAATGCCTGTGAGATGATGAACTATTCCCTGGACTTGTTTTTGTAGTGCTGGATCATCTTGCGATATTTCGGCCATCAACTCTTCGGATCTGATTGCCCGCTATGACGTCCATTTGAACACAGCATGGATGACAAAAAAGGGTATTTTCGTTTACTGCATCCTATGTGGTATCTTCGAAGGCTTCCACAATGTTCCCGTCCAGTCCAGCTCCTGGGATGGCAAATATTTTTCGGTCGATTTGGGAGGTCTCATGTAGGCAGCAGGAAAGAGAGAACTTCGGTGTGCGTGCGAGCCTGTCCTCGTAGGAGGGAATCCCCAATGGGAGCCTGGGGTCTCTTTGCTGCGGTGGGTTCTGTGGTCTGCGTGTCCATCTCTATCAAGATCTCAAATTCTGTTTTGACATTGTGACTGGTAGATGAGACCTTTTCTGCGTTGGCCGTCTGCACTGTTTTCCTCCAATTGTGTAAATCCTGAAACCTGCTTGGTGGCGAAAAACTCTGCGTACAGGTTTGGGTGAGAGGAGTGGTTAGAACGGGGGCGAGGGGTTGGTAACTGTTGCGTGCTAGCAGGCTTCTTGCAACGAGGAGTGGTGGGAGAGACTAAGGTGAACAGGGCCGGCTGTCCTGGGGGTTTGATGTCGGCTCAGGTCTATAATAAGAATCTGCTGCAGTGGTGCTACTGCAGGTGTTGGAATTGTTGCCAGATGCCATTGGGGCAGTGGTAGATGCTGGAGTTGAAACAATTGGAGTTAGTGATACTCCAACGTTAAGTGTTACACACTCTTGGAGTGATTCACCAGCTTCCTGGTGAAGGGCGTTTGATCTCGTGGGCTTCATTCCAATTTTCAGCTGTCAAATCCTCCTCGTTGCTGGCAAGAGTCCGGGTAGAACTTGTACTGGATCGGCAGGAGCAAACATGGAAGCCAACTCAAAACCTACTGGCGCAGTTCGTACAGGCACGAGGCATGGTGACAATAACTTTCTTCAGATCACTTCACTCACTTAAAAACAATTAACTCACTTTAAAAACACTTAACTCACTTTAAAAACACTTATCTCACTTTAAAAACACTTCACTCACTTCAGGTCGCTTCACTTACTTAAATAGGCCTAACCGAAAACAAAAATGTTGAAATACGCACAAATCGGTTATCAGCGGTGAGAGTCTAACCAAAAATTAAAACAAAACAAAATTAAATTTAATACGCGGTGAAAGCCGAAGCGAAAACAATTTTATTTTTGTTTAAACAGAAATAGGCCACCAGGGGTTATAGCCTATCCTAACCGAAAACAAAAATAACCGAAAACAAAATTTATGAAATACCGGTACGCAGAAATAGGCCACCAGCGCATTGAATAGGCCTAACTGAAAATTTAAAAATTGAAAGTACGTAGAAATAGGCCCAGGGAATGATCACCTAGACTAACCGAAAACAAAAAATAACCGAAAACAAAAAATTATCAAATACGGGTACATCTAGAAATAGGCCAGCAAGCGGTTGATAGCCTAACTTGAAAATTTTAAAAAAATTGACAGTACGCCAGAAATAGGCCACCAGGGATGATAGCCTAGACTAACCGAAAACAAAAAATTATGAAATACTGAAGAAAATAAATAGGCTACCAGGGGTGACCATCTATCCTAAAAAAGCTAAACAAATCTAATATTATATATATATATAATAGACTATGTAACTAAAATATACAATTCACCAAATGGAGATTATATAAATAATAAAGTGTAACTGCAACACAAGGGGTTAATATACTGTATAAACAGATGGCGCTGGTGTCCACTGTAGGCCCCCCCCACCCCTTAGTCAAGCAGGATTATAGATTTAGAGTAAACAAAGTTATCACCGTCATAAGGTTACTACAATCCATCATGGCAAAGCAAACAACTAAAAGTACAGATATATATAGCTACAGTAGGAATTGTACTGAATACAATAACTACTAGAGTTAATTGAACTAAAATACAAAGCTAGGTCGATTTGAGGTGCACGTCGTCTTGCTACAATCTAGGATAACAAATGTAAACAACAATTGTTTATCCGTCAGAAAAGCCAAACAATACTAACATTGCACGGCAACTACAGAACTATGTGGAGGTTAAACAAAGCACTTAAACTTACTGTGCATGCAAATGAATTACAAGGGAATTAGGGTTTTTAATGGAAAAAGAATGATGGGAAAAAGAAATAAAAAAAAAAACAAAAAACTAAAATAGGGCATAAAAAAGAGAAAAAACAGTGAAAAAAAAAAAAAACAACTAGAAAAAAAACTCAAATTATGATAGGAGTATTATCTCAGTGGCCGATGGCGGAGCTGTTGCCGGTGGGAGATCCGGCGGTCATTAAAGTTTTCGAGCGAGTCCGCGAAACAACTAAAATTTTCAGCAATTCATGGAGGCACAATGAACTACACAACACCGGTCACCATGGGGTTTCAGTCTATACTTCCTTTAACTTTGAAATTCCTTCCGTAGCGGGAATGATAAGTCTCTCTACAACTTTTGGAACATTATGACAAAATTCTTAAAGAGCCTATGAAGAAAAGAAAAACGTTGATGTCATCTACATCGATTTTGCTAAGGCATTTGATAAATGTGACTATGGTATAAAAAAAAACACAAACTAAATCACAAACTAAAAACCACAAACTAGAATCACAAAAATAAAACCACAACACTATAGCACACACAACTAAAAGCAAAAGGTATAACGGGGACAATCGGATCGGTGGATATACAATTTCCTCGTTAAAAACCGGATAACAACTCAGTAGCAGTAAAACCAAGGTCACATCTGAGCCTGCGGATGTTCAAAAGCTCAGTGCCCCCAAGGCACAGTTGTCTAAGGCGCCCCTTCTGTTCCTCATTCTAATTGCCGACATAGATACCAACACAAGACACCAGCCCGGTGTCGTCTTTTTTGACGGAATGACACAACTAAGTCAAAGATTAGGAAACACACACAGAGGACACGGGCAAGACTGCAGGAAAGACATAAATGTAGTGTTCCAATGTGACTAGGGAAAACAACCATGCAATTCAATGAGAAAACTTCCAATTTATAAGGTAGGAGATAATGTCGTTAAAGAGAACACAAACTACCTAACAGAATCTAACCACATATTAGAACGGAAAGACAGTGTGAAAGACCTTGGGGTGTTAATGTCTGAAAATATGGGTTTCAAAGAACATAACCAGGTCAAAGTTGCGGCTGCGAAACGTTTAACGGGTTGGATTCTGCGTACATTTAAAACACGCGGTGAATTACCTATGATAATGCTCTTCAAATCTCTAGTGCTACCGCGGCTTGAATACTGTAGCGTATTAACATCCCCATACAAAGCATGTGAAATAAATGACTTAGAGAGTGTACAAAGACATTTCACTTCGCATAAAAGTTCGGTAAAACAGCTACACTATTGGGATCGTTTAAGAGCACTGAAACTGTACTTGCTGGAACGTAGAAGAGAACGTTACCTAATAATATACACGTGGAAAATCGCAGAGGGTTTAGTACCAAACCTACACACTCCTATAGTCATGAAATTCAGTGAATAGGAGAGGCTGGGAATGCAATATCCCCGGATGAATAACAGGGGTGCTATGGGCTCTCTGCGAGAGGGCTGGTTATCACACAGAGGCCCACGTCTCTTCTCCAAACTCCCACGGCGAGTACAAAGGAGTACAAAGGAGTACAAAGGAAATCAAGCAACAACAGGTCTAGTGACCCTTCTAGGTTGCTTGTGCTCCAAAACACTGAGGATCCCGTGTCCAAACAGTGGTTTAGAGTGGGTAAGGGAACATTGGAAAGGGAACTACTGCCCTGACACTAACGTGGCAGGACTAGGAAGTTAGTAGGGGACATATGGGTTAGTAACTGAGGGGAGGATAAAGTTATTCATTTACAAACGCAGTCAGTCGCGGGTTTGATGCGAGATATTTGTCTAGGGGGGAATTTAATGAAACAACGGTGGTGCAGTCTATAACGTCTCGGGGAAGCCCGTTCCACAAGTTGCCAACTCGATTGAAGAAGAAATTCTTAGATTCGTGCGAGTTAAAAGATTTACCAATAATTTTGCAACCGTTTCCCCGCGTGTAATTAGATTGGTCGATAGTGAAGTACTTACTACCGTTCATATTGTCGATGCCTTTGATGATTTTGAACACTTGAATTAAGTCGCCTCTTATTCTGCGCTGGGTTAAAGGAAATAGATTTAATTCTCTAAGACGCTCTTCGTATGGTTTGTTCTGTAGGCTAGGTATCATTTTGGTAACTCTACGTTGAACTCGTTCTAGCTTGTTTATATCTTTTTGGTAATAAGGGCACCAGGATTGAGCGCAGTAGGGCAGAAGAGGAGGGGCTGATGAATTGTACAGGGATAGGAGAAGTTCTTTCGATTTATGCTCAAATGACCTGCCTATAAAGCCAATTATTTGGTTTGCCTTCTTAACAACTTCTGAACATTGTCGACTCGGTTTTATGTTACTCGATATTGTTACTCCCAGATCGGTTTCTCTGTTTACATTCTTAAGCTGAGTGCCATTCATCGAATAGTTTGCTTTCTCATTTAGGTATCCGACATGTAGTACTTTACATTTATCCGCATTGAAACTCATTTGCCAAATTTGGGCCCAACATGACAATTTATCTAGATTGTGTTGCATATCGTCAACTTGTTCTTTTGAGAGTACGCTATTTGCAATTTTTGTATCGTCAGCAAATTTTGAGATTGTGCAGGTGAGACCCTCATCTATGTCGTTGATGTAAATTAGAAAGAGAATTGGTCCTAGTACCGATCCCTGGGGTACCCCGCTACTTACATTGGTCCATTTAGATGCCTTACCGTTTATGACTACCCTTTGCTTTCTGTTGCTGAGCCCATTTTCTATCCATTTCAACACACCGTCTTGTATTCCATGCGCTTTTAGTTTTAGCAGTAAACGTTTGTGGGGAACTTTGTCAAAGGCCTTTTGAAACTCAAGGTATATAATATCTACAGCTTTACTCTCATCGTATAGGTTGAGGATATCGTGGAAGAAGTCTAAGAGGTTTGTTAAACAGGAACGTTTTTTACGAAAGCCGTGTTGAGTATCTTTAAGTATGTTATTTTCCTCTAAGTGATTTACGAGTCTGTCTCGTATGACCGTTTCTAGCATTTTACATACAACTGAGGTTAAGCTAATTGGCCGATAGTTACTGGGTAGGGATTTGCTGCCTTTTTTGAATATCGGTGTTACGTTGGCTAGCTTCCATGATCAGGCATAGTTCCAGACTGCAAGGATTTATTGAGTAGTAATGTCAGTGGTTTGGAGAAGTCATTCTTAGCTTCCTTTAGAACTCTAGGCGAGATTGTATCAGTTGCTGGCGTTTTATTTACCTGAGTTTATCTAAACAGTTCAATACTTCTCTCTCTGTAAAACGGTGATATTGCTTAGAACATCTGAATTATCACTCTGAATCGGCGATGGTGTAGGGATATCACTGAGGTCTTCTGTTGTAAAAACTGATGCAAAGAAGGTATTGAGGGCATTACTCATTTGTACTTCGTCTTTGGTGTATTCTCCTTTTTCATCGACTAACGGTCCAACAGTTGAAGTAACTACTTTTTTCTTTCTGATATAACTATAGAATTCTTTCGGGTTTGTTTTACTTTGATTTGCAATATGTAACTCTAAGGTCTTTTTCCTTTGCTTAATTAACTTTTTGGCTTTGCGTCGTAGCTCTACAAATTTCACCCGTTCTTCGTCATTTTGTGAGGAGTTTAATCTATCATTAGCACATTTTTTAGCAAGCAGGCAGTTTGAAATATCGTTATTCCACCATTTGGGCTTATTATTATGGCCTGAACGCCGTATTTTCGATGGTATGCAGTCTGGCACTGCTTTTAGGTAAGTGGTTTCGAATAACTTCCAAGATGTATTTATGTCGTTATTGTTAATTAAAAAGCTCCAGTCAGTTTCTTTAAACATAGCTCTAAGTTTATGGAAGTTTGCTTTCTTGACATTAGGGACTTTTTCGATGCTACTATTTGGTTCGTTACTAGTAAACTTTAAAGTGAAAAGTGATCGTACGATGGTCGCTGTTACTGAATTCATCACTAACATTCAAATTCTCTATCAATTCTTCTTTTGTTGCAAGTACAACGTCAAGAACGTTATTACCACGGGTCGGCATTCGAACAAATTGATAAAGCGAACTCTCTTGCAAGTTTCGTATACAGGTAATGTCCGGAGTGTGAAGTAAGAGTATCGCCCCACTTGTCACAGGTAAATTAAAGTCGCCAAAAATTACGGTATCTTGTGAGTACGTACATCTGCAATTTGTTCGTAAATTTCTCGGTCAGTTTGCACTGATTGAGCTGGAGGTCTGTATATTAACGCAAGTATTATTTTTGTACCTTTATTATTCTTTATTAGCACAAAAGATGTGTCGACGTTCACAATTTGAGGTTTTGACACGAGGGTCGGGTTAAGACTTTCTTTGATATAAAATAAAACGCCACCTCCATTTTTATTTATTCGGCTGTTCTCAAACATTACATAACCGGGAAGTGAATACTCTGCTAAAAAGTCTCTATCTTGTGTATTGAGCCAAGATTCTGTTATGCCAATCACATCATAATTTTCTGTAAACACTAGTTCCTCTAAATCTGCAAATTTATTGCGTATGCTACGAGCGTTTGCATAGAAAACCTTTAAAGTTTTGGATTTGGGATTCAAGGAACGGTCTTTATTCAAATTATTGGTTCTGGTCGGATCTACATTTACATTCATGGCTGTCCTCGGTCCTCGGTCGTTATCCCTGACGGTTTTTTGAATTGGGGTCGTGTTGGTGGAGCTTTATCCAAATTCGCGGTTCTTGACGGATTAGTATTTAATTCCTTTGTAGATTGCCGTCCTCGCAAGTCGTCGGTCCTCCTTCCTGGTTGTCCTGTGCTGAGTCGATTTCTTCTCCGAAAATCCTTCACCGCATCGTTGAGAAGACGCCCAAAACGCGCTGCTCCCACCTGGTTCAGATGAACTCCATCGTCCGAAAACAAATAGTCATCGTAGTAGAAATTGTCCCAGGTGTCGACGAATCCCACGTTCTCCTTCCTGCAGAGGTTTGCTAGACAACGATTTGTGCTGGTGGCTATGTTGTAAAATCGGCTCTCTACACCGAGCCGGGGGACGATTCCTGAGACGATGATCCTTGATGACTTCTCCTTAAACGACATGATCAGCTGCTGGTACTTTAAAAGCAAATCTTCCGACCAGGTTCGCTGTACATCGTTGGATCCAACGTGGATGACGTACATTGTATTAGCTGGGGCCAGCTTTGATACTTCGTCAACTGCGGCAACTACGTCATCCACACCACCACCAGGGATACAAAAACGCTTCCTGGTCTTAGGTGCCCTGGCGCAAAACTCTGTGAGCTGACCACGTATCATCGAGTCTCCCACGAGCTGGACTTCTTCTATTTCCTCTTCGTCATCTGAGTCTGCGAGTATCTGGAAACGGTTTTGACACTCGGTAATCGGTATGTGTTTCCTGGTCTTGGGGCAAACGTTGTTCCTCACGACACGGAAGTTGTCTTGAGGGGGAAGAGAGTCGCTTTTTGTATCTTGAGTATCGGAAACATCAGCTGAAATGGCTACTGTAGGCGTTGAATTGTTGGCAGTTGACGTTGGGGCGTTGGTGGCTGCTGGAGTTGCGGTGACAATTGAAGTTTGTGGCACTCCAACGTTGAGTGTTACAAACTCTTGGAGTGATTCCAGCTTCATGGTGAGGACGTTGATCTTGTTGTAGGCTTCATCTAATTTCACTGTAAAATTCTCATCACGTTGCTGTCAGAGCCGGCAGACTTGAAGATCGATAGTAGCAAACATGGACTCACCAAACCTACCGGCGGGAGTTCGCACAAGCGCGAGGCATGGTGACAGTCACTTTCTTCAGATCACTTCACTCACTTAAAAAACAATTCACTCACTTTACAACACTTCACTCACTTTAAAAAACACTTCAATCACTTCAACCGCAATCAAATATGCTGAAATACGCAGAAATAGGTTATCAGGGGTGGTAGCCTAACTGAAAACTAAATGTTGAGATACGCAGAATTAGGCTTCCAGGGGCGATAGCCTAACCAAAAGTTTTTTTTAAAAAATTGAAATACGCAATAATAGGCTACCAGCGTTGAATAGCCTAACCGAATATAATAAAATTGAAATTCGCAGAAATAGGCTACCAGGTGTGATAACCTAACCTTAAACAAATATATGTATAACAGAATATGTAACTAAATATACATCACCAAATAGAGATTATATAAAAATAAAGTGTGACTGCACACAGGGGGTTAATATACTGTGTCAACAGATGACCCTGGTGTCACTGTAGCCTAGTAAAGCAGTAGCCTACTCTTTTTAGATACAAAAGTGTATCAGTCAAAGGTTATTACAAGATCGTGCAAGCAACAACTAAAATTACAGATATATATAGCTACAGTAGGATACTAAATACAATATCTACAAGAGTTAATAATAAAAACATATTGGCTGGCTATAGGCTAGGCTAGGTTTGGGTTAGGTTAAAAGCTTGGCAGGTTGGGTTAGGCTAGGTTAGTTTGGACAAATACCACCCTTAGCTTAAAGTAAAATCAGTCTGAGGAGAAAAAGTCAAGAATATATCTAGGGGGAAAAGATAAATGAATGCACTTAAATTTGGTACAAAATTTGCTGGAATTTAATATGTATAATCCCCCAAAAAGGTTTGTTTACAAAATGCAGTCGGCGCTAGTCCCTGTAGGCGGTTAGTTAGTAAACAATATTGTTTATTAGCAAATTAATATGCAAGGGTTTACTTAGAAACAAGGCAGTTAAATAGATACTTACTACAGTAGGTAATGGGTAAAATTAGGGGCTACGATTTTATATAAAATAGTAATAAGAGAGCGTTTGTTTACAAAGCAAAACAAAACAATAGATGGCGCTAGTGGCGCCCTGTCCGAGCAGGAGTCTTGTGATAAACACAAAGTTTATCAGTCAATACACAGCGAAATATCGTGCAGTGTTACTTACTAAGCTACAGGATGGTTAAACGTGCTCTTAACCACCTTTCATGCACAAGAATGAAGAGGATGAGTAGTTAATACTCAAATTATGATCGATATCGTGAGAGCGTTGACAGAGCGTCTGTAGCGTCTGGCGGTAGCACGGGGTGTGTGAGAGACATGAGGGGTGTCTCTTTAGACAACTTCAAGAGAGCCCTCGATGTCAATCTGCAAAAAGTGCCAGACGAGCCCATCTTTGCAAGGGAGCGTGCTGTCTCTTGAAACAGTCTGCTGTACCAGAACACAACCCACAACGAGGGGCGACGCGCTCCTCGGTGCTTCTAGGAGAGTGGCGAACACAACCTTAGGTAACCTTAGGTGGGTAGGTGTACCTGTTAACGGGGGAGGATCGGTTAAGGAGAAATTTCCACTTGTTGGATATATTTCTGGATCCCTCTCTCCCTCATGTTTAGTCCCATTGTTTTTGAGATATTAAGACTTTCGCCCCATTAGTTTGGCGATTTTAAGAACTTTCGCCCCATTTATGTTAATTGTAATATCTTTCGTACTACTTACGTGTCGATTTTTTCTTGGCGAGCGATAGCGAGCCTGTAATTTTAGAGGAACCGGCCTTCGGCTGGAACATTTTTCTACCGAAAAATATACAAATTTATCTTGAATGGGGGTCTAGGGGGTGTAATTTTAAGCTTGATAGAGGTCTAGGGAATTATAAATATCTCTCACGTCCAAGAACAAAATTGTTTATTCCAACTTTATTCAGTGTTGTAGAGTAGTACGAGAGAGGGAAACAAACGGTGAATTGTAGAGTAGTGCGAGAGAGGGAAACAAACGGTGAATTGTAGAGTAGTACGAGAGAGGGAAACAAACGGTGAATTGTAGAGTAGTACGAGAGAGGGAAACAAACGGTGAATTGTAGAGTAGTGCGAGAGAGGGAAACAAACGGTGAATTGTAGAGTAGTGCGAGAGAGGGAAACAAACGGTGAATTGTAGAGTAGTACGAGAGGGAAACAAACGGTGAATTGTAGAGTAGTGAGAGGGAAACAAACGGTGAATTGTAGAGTAGTGCGAGAGAGGGAAACAAACGGTGAATTGTAGAGTAGTGCGAGAGAGGGAAACAAACGGTGAATTGTAGAGTAGTACGAGAGAGGGAAACAAACGGTGAATTTGTTATCCTCTTCAGCACGATGACTCAGTTTTACGTTATTCTGGCTAAACTTAGACGATTTTATGCTCTTAAGGAGCTATGTTTTTCAAAGGGTTTATTGAGATCGTAATTGCACCTTTGAGTGTGGTTGTAGATTATAAGTTAAAGAGAATCACCTAATGGTAAAAAAAAAAAAAATATATATATATATATATATATATATATATATATATATATATAAATACCGTATATATATATATATATATATATATATATATATATATATATATATATATATATATATAATATTTATACAGTATACAGTATATACAGTATATACATATACTGTATATTTAAAATTTACGAAAATGTCATCATCGTGCTGAAGGAGTTAAGGATGTGCACGACATATTATGTTCGTACACTTTACTCTTTTGTTTTCTTTTTTTTTTGCTGATATTGTAATCACTTAGCAGCTGATTTCTGAATAATTAATATAAATATAAGAAACTACTATTTCTAAGCATCATATGATATATAGTGGGATTAAAAACGATAGGGAGCTTTAAGATACAATTGGATAAGCATATGGACGAGAAGGGTTGGGTGTGAAGGGGGATCAGCAGGGTTGGGCCAATCAGCACTCTGCAGACCCCCGTAATCCTGCGTTAATCTCTAACCGTTCTGGTAAGATGATCCTCAGGGTATTAGAGTGTTGAGCCTATAATTGGGCTTTGTAATTGGGGTTGTGTGGGACAGGGATCTGCCTTGCTTAGGCCAATCGGCTTTCTGCAGACTCCCATTTTCTTATGTTCTTATGTTCTTATGATTGCCAATTTATCGTAATAAATATCATAATTGGCTATACAAACGTTGTAATAGCTGAGCAATTACCATGGGGACAAGTCAATTTATGGCCAACTATGTAAACAAGATAAATTATACTGTATAATATAAAGTGACTACTTATCATATATATGTTATCTTATTAATGCCTTGTTGTTCACTCACTCATTTATACAGAGGGTCAACAGATTTAAGTTTAGTCAATATTTATGTAAGTTTAGCAAATCAATATAAATTAAAATAGTCTATGAATCAAATCAAATCAAATGTCTTAATCGTTATACACCAAGAAGGTCATTATACCGGTTGTGTTAAATTGCTTCATGTTTTATGAAATTCTCTGGCATGTTGCTATGTTACCTATAAATCTATTTGTGTAGCCTAATAAGAGGCTTGTGAACTAATGCCCGGAGTTCTGTAATGCCTTATTAAATTTAATTGAAGTAGAATGGCTGTTATTTGGACTAATTTCTAATGGTCTTACTTAATGATGACACTAATAGGAAGCACAGGATTAATTGTGTCTCTAGTATTGTTGTTAGAGCTGTTCGGTATTGATATTGATTGGTTTTATTGGGAGGATAAGATCGGAGTATTTTGAACCAGGTTATGGAGGTGCTTTTACTGGACCACTTTCTCCCTTATGCTTAGCCCCATTAGTTTTGAGATTTTAAGACGTTCGCCCCATGAGTTTGGATATTTTAAGACCTTTCGCATATTTTTCTGTCAATTTTAAAACCTTTAGTGCCATTTAAGTGTCAATACTTTCCTGACGAGTGATAGCAAACCTGCAATTTAGGAGGAAGCAGCTTTCGGCTGGGACATTTTTCTACCGAAAAAATGCATAATTTTGTCTCAAAGGAAGGTCTTGGGGACATTTTGTAAGCTTATTAGAGGTCTAGGGAGGAAACTGAAAGACAGAGTAATAGGTTTGTATTTAAATTTCTCCAAACTCCATTTGAGGAGTGATACTTTTATGACAATGTGTCACATTGAAGAAATTAGGCTTGCATTCGTTAAGAGTGAAGCAGAGTTAGAGGGGATATGAAAGAGGTGTTCAAGTGGGGAATTGGGATTAATTAAGGAGATATGAAAGATGTACTGAAACTCAATGATAGCGAGATAACTCGAACAAATGGTTTCAAATTGGATACATTTCGTTTCAGAAAACATATACAGTAAGCAAATGCTGGTTTGTTAAGAGAGTTGTAGAAATATGGAATAGTCTACTGAGTGCTATAGTAGGATCGAAAACAATAGAAAGGTTCAAGATAAAATTAGATAGTCACATGGACGAGATGGGTTGGGTGTGAAAGGGATCTGCCTTATATGGGCCAATCGGCTTTCTGCAACTCCCATTTTTGTATGTTCTTATGTTCTTATATAGCTTCTGTAGGTCACACACACACACACACACACACACATACACACACATACACACACACACACACACACACGTCTAGACAGTGCTGATTCCTCTTGTGTAAACCTAGAAAATGTGTTAAAAGATTCCAAAGGTCCAAATTTCAAAAGATTAAACCATTTCAAAAGTGTAAAGTGTTTGCGAGGGTCGAAATATGAAAGCATGTGCATCAATGAGATTTTAAAAAGCCCTGCCTAAACATTGACGGGATCGGAACACAAATAAAGACTTGCATAAATTAAATGGAAAGGGAATATACATGAGAGAGAGAGAGAGAGAGAGAGAGTGAGTGTGAGTGTGTGTGTGTGTGATAGAGTTACATCGAGAATCAACAGTAGTCCATATAATAGACAGAAAATGTAACATAGACTAGTCAGTATGAGAGAGAGAGAGACAGAGAGAGAGAGAGAGAGAGAGAGAGAGAGAGAGAGAGAGAGAGAGAGAGAGAATAAAGTGTAATATTTTGATAAATGAGCGAAATGTGGTGAACTCTCTCTCTCTCTCTCTCTCTCCACAATGATTGAGCAAATTCCTGGACAGGTTATGTTGGGGGTGGGGGTGGGGGTAGTCTAGAGGGGGGGAAGGGGGTCTAGGGAAAAGGGGGTAGTATCTCCTTCCCCCTCCCCCTCTCTCTTCTACCCTCCCTCCCCTCTCCCTCCATCAATCCCCTTCTCTCTCTCCCACCCCCACTCCCTTCCTCTACCCTCCCTCCCCTTCTCTCGCTTCTTCTCTCTCCATCAATCCCCTCCTCTCTCTCCCACCCCCACTCCCCTCCTCTACCCTCCCTCCCTCTCTCTCCCCCCCCCCCTCCCCTCTTCTCTATTCCTTTCACACTTCCCTCACCCACTCCCTTCCCCACCTCACTCCCCTCCTTTCGTTCCTAACTCTTCTGATCGCTTGGCAACATTTAAGTCTTCCTCCTCCTCTGTCCTACTCATTCTTCTTGTTCATCTTCTACTTTATTCTTCATCATCATCATCATCATCGTTTTTTTGTTTCTTCTTCTTCTTCTTCTTCTTTACATCAGCATTAATATAAACATCATCACCAAGTTGTACTTCTTCTTCTTCTTCCTCCAACTCTTGTTTCGTTTGCTTCCTCCCCTTTCTCCTATGCCCTCTTTAACTTATGCTCTCTTGGATATGTTTCCTTCTCCACTTCCCTTTATTCTCTCTTGGATATGTTTCCTTCTCCACTTCCCTTTATTCTCTTGGATATGTTTCCTTCTCCACTTCCCTTTATTCTCTCTTGGATATGTTTCCTTCTCCACTTCCCTTTATTCTCTCTTGGATATGTTTCCTTCTCCACTTCCCTTTATTCTCTCTTGGATATGTTTCCTTCTCCACTTCCCTTTATTCTCTCTTGGATATGTTTCCTTCTCCACTTCCCTTTATGCTCTCTTGGATATGTTTCCTTCTCCACTTCCCTTTATGCTCTCTTGGATATGTTTCCTTCTCCACTTCCCTTTATTCTCTCTTGGATATGTTTCCTTCTCCACTTCCCTTTATGCTCTCTTGGATATGTTTCCTTCTCCACTTCCCTTTATTCGCCTTAAGTGAAATCCTCCCCTGAATAATCTTCCGTTTCCCGTTTTTTCTCTCTAAATTAATCACGAGTTTATTTCATTCAGATTTCTCCTCTCGCTGAATTTGTATTTTGTCTGCAGTTCGTTTGATTATTTGCCTTTGCTCTGTTTACTTACACGTCTGTCTTTATTGGTATTTGTTCTTTGTCTTCTCCCTCTCTCTCTCTCTTTCTATATATATTCGTGTCTAATTATCTTTATTTATATTTTACTTACCTTCCTATCAACCTCTACTACTATGTATCAACCTATCTATGTGTGTGTATCTCATACCTATCATCTCTCTCTCTCTCTTCTCTCTATCTCTCACTCTCACTCTCTCTCTCTCTCTCTCTCAGACTGACCAGCTCAGTTGACTAAGACCATTATTTACACCGGGTAATTATTTTACCGTACCTTAATGAAAGAGAGGGAGGAGAAAGACAAAAAGAGCAAGGCAGATGAAGTGGACGAGTGTAAAAGCCGGGGTCACATGAGCGTTTTTTCCGTCAAATTTCCAACATAAACTTATTTATTTCTAGCAACTTATGAGGGCGTTATTGCAATAGCTTCTGAGACTAAATTTGAGTTTTTGTTTTTTTCATCAGGTTGAATTTTGAACTTGGATGCGGATGCTTGATTACCCGGTTATTATTTATATTTGGTTGAGATAGTCAAACTCATAACAGTTTAGAGAAGGAACATAAACACCATAATTGAGGAGGAGTTCTTTATTGACAACGCTTCGCATATAGCTTCATCAGGCCAATGAAGCTATATGCGAAACGTCAGTAAAGTGCTCCGCCTCATATGGTGATCGTTTTCATAATATTGTGTTTGTTGATAAATATATAGTTAGTTGTGCATACCTGACATTAATATGATGCAGACAAATAGTAGTTCTATACCATATTCTTCTATTAACCCCTTCAGCATCATGACCCCTATTTACCTTTTCTTCTGGCTAAAATGAGATGATTATATGCAGTTTAAGAAGGACCTGTGTTATTAAGAGGGTTTATGGAGATCGTATTTACCCATTTGACTCGTAGAGGTAGATTATTAACTAAAGAAAATCGTTTAATGGTAACCAAAACAGGATGAAAATTACGTAATGGTGGTGAAGGGGTTAAGTATCGAGAGATGCTGAAAACAAATAGACAAATATTGCCAATACCATCCCATCGAAGTTTTGGAATATACCGCCAGCAAAAAATTACCGATCCAAAATTGCGTGAAAAAAGCAGCCCCTTATAAATTCACCTTAAGGGGAGGCAGACCGTTTTTCTGGACCCCCTTCTCCCTAATGTTTAGCCCCACTAGTTTTGAGATTATAAGACGTTCGGCCCATTAGTTTGGCGATTTAACCACCTTTCGCCCCATTTCGTTGTCAATTTTAAGATATTTCGTGCCATTTAGGTGTCGATTATTTCCTGGCGAGCGATAGCGAGCCTGCAATTTTAAGAGGAACCGGCCTTCGGCCGGGAAATTTTTCACCCGAAAAATGTACAAATTTATCTTGAAGAGGGGTCTAGGGGGCATGTTTCTAAGCTTGATGGAGGTCTAGGGAGGAAACTAAAAAAATATATATGAATAAATTAATTAATAGACCAAACAAACGGTCAGCCTCCCCTTAAGGAAACCAAGTGATAAAGCAAGAACGCAATAATATAATAGATTGGGATTATAGATGATTAGAGCCAATTCCTGCATCATGTCCGGGTCCTGGTCTTTAATAGGATCCCCCGACATCACTTTATCTCCTACATAATAATTGGCCAGATAAATGGGGGGAGGGATCTTCTGTCTTGTTGGCTGCACGTGGCTGATGGAGACTCGGTATTACCAGGCGGGAAAAAAAAACAAAAAACAAAAAAAAACACACAGATTGGCTGGATTGCTGATGGAAGCTTGCGGAAAATGATTGGACGATTATTGGTTTGGTTTATCTCTACTACCGGGAGAGAGGTATTCATAATATGAATACCACTCTCCCAGTTGTATATATATATATATATATACTTACATAGCTACCTATATACAGTATATAACTATAACCTACCTACATACATACATACATACATTCATACATACTCAAATATTCATACATACATACATGCATACATACTGTACATACATACCTTTTAAAGACTGAGTGATCGATAATAAGTATAGGTATGGTTTCAGTTTTATGTCCTACTGGCGGCATTCCAGGCAGCCCTGTTCTGGGATGCCTCACTTGCCAAGTTATTGCATTTAAAATCGGATCCCACGTCTTTCTATGTTTACTATTCCAAGTAGATGCCATCACGTTCACTGACTTGCATATCCTCACGCCTAATAAAATCATCTTTTGATTACTAAGCAGATTATCAAAACAATGGTAACAACATGAACATCAACAGTATTATCAACTGCAACTGTAGCAACCACAACCACAGTAACTATCATCAACAGTATTATCAACTTCAACTGTAGCAACCACAACCACAGTAACTATCATCAACAGTATTATCAACTTCAACTGTAGCAACCACAACCACAGTAACTATCATCAACAGTATTATCAACTTCAACTGTAGCAACCACAACCACAGTAACTATCATCAACAGTATTATCAACTTCAACTGTAGCAACCACAACCACAGTAACTATCATCAACAGTATTATCAACTTCAACTGTAGCAACCACAACCACAGTAACTATCATCAACAGTATTATCAACTTCAACTGTAGCAACCACAACCACAGTAACTATCATCAACAGTATTATCAACTTCAACTGTAGCAACCACAACCACAGTAACTATCATCAACTGTATTATCAACTTCAACTGTAGCAACCACAACCACAGTAACTATCATCAACTGTATTATCAACTTCAACTGTAGCAACCACAACCACAGTAACTATCATCAACAGTATTATCAACTTCAACTGTAGCAACCACAACCACAGTAACTATCATCAACAGTATTATCAACTTCAACTGTAGCAACCACAACCACAGTAACTATCATCAACAGTATTATCAACTTCAACTGTAGCAACCACAACCACAGTAACTATCATCAACAGTATTATCAACTTCAACTGTAGCAACCACAACCACAGTAACTATCATCAACAGTATTATCAACTTCAACTGTAGCAACCACAACCACAGTAACTATCATCAACAGTATTATCAACTTCAACTGTAGCAACCACAACCACAGTAACTATCATCAACAGTATTATCAACTTCAACTGTAGCGACCACAACCACAGTAACTATCATCAACAGTATTATCAACTTCAACTGTAGCAACCACAACCACAGTAACTATCATCAACAGTATTATCAACTTCAACTGTAGCAACCACAACCACAGTAACTATCATCAACAGTATTATCAACTTCAACTGTAGCAACCACAACCACAGTAACTATCATCAACAGTATTATCAATTCAACTGTAGCAACCACAACCACAGTAACTATCATCAACAGTATTATCAACTTCAACTGTAGCAACCACAACCACAGTAACTATCATCAACAGTATTATCAACTTCAACTGTAGCAACCACAACCACAGTAACTATCATCAACAGTATTATCAACTTCAACTGTAGCAACCACAACCACAGTAACTATCATCAACAGTATTATCAACTTCAACTGTAGCAACCACAACCACAGTAACTATCATCAACAGTATTATCAACTTCAACTGTAGCAACCACAACCACAGTAACTATCATCAACAGTATTATCAACTTCAACTGTAGCAACCACAACCACAGTAACTATCATCACAGTATTATCAACTTCAACTGTAGCAACCACAACCACAGTAACTACAATCAACAGTATTATCAACTTCAACTGTAGCAACCACAACCACAGTAACTATCATCAACAGTATTATCAACTTCAACTGTAGCAACCACAACCACAGTAACTATCATCAACAGTATTATCAACTTCAACTGTAGCAACCACAACCACAGTAACTATCATCAACAGTATTATCAACTTCAACTGTAGCAACCACAACCACAGTAACTATCATCAACAGTATTATCAACTTCAACTGTAGCAACCACAACCACAGTAACTATCATCAACAGTATTATCAACTTCAACTGTAGCAACCACAACCACAGTAACTATCATCAACAGTATTATCAACTTCAACTGTAGCAACCACAACCACAGTAACTATCATCAACAGTATTATCAACTTCAACTGTAGCAACCACAACCACAGTAACTATCATCAACAGTATTATCAACTTCAACTGTAGCAACCACAACCACAGTAACTATCATCAACAGTATTATCAACTTCAACTGTAGCAACCACAACCACAGTAACTATCATCAACAGTATTATCAACTTCAACTGTAGCAACCACAACCACAGTAACTATCATCAACAGTATTATCAACTTCAACTGTAGCAACCACAACCACAGTAACTATCATCAACAGTATTATCAACTTCAACTGTAGCAACCACAACCACAGTAACTATCATCAACAGTATTATCAACTGCAACTGTAGCAACCACAACCACAGTAACTATCATCAACAGTATTATCAACTGCAACTGTAGCAACCACAACCACAGTAACTATCATCAACAGTATTATCAACTGCAACTGTAGCAACCACAACCACAGTAACTATCATCAACAGTATTATCAACTGCAACTGTAGCAACCACAACCACAGTAACTATCATCAACAGTATTATCAACTTCAACTGTAGCAACCACAACCACAGTAACTATCATCAACAGTATTATCAACTGCAACTGTAGCAACCACAACCACAGTAACTATCATCAACAGTATTATCAACTGCAACTGTAGCAACCACAACCACAGTAACTATCATCAACAGTATTATCAACTGCAACTGTAGCAACCACAACCACAGTAACTATCATCAACAGTATTATCAACTGCAACTGTAGCAACCACAACCACAGTAACTATCATCAACAGTATTATCAACTTCAACTGTAGCAACCACAACCACAGTAACTATCATCAACAGTATTATCAACTTCAACTGTAGCAACCACAACCACAGTAACTATCATCAACAGTATTATCAACTGCAACTGTAGCAACCACAACCACAGTAACTATCATCAACAGTATTATCAACTTCAACTGTAGCAACCACAACCACAGTAACTATCATCAACAGTATTATCAACTTCAACTGTAGCAACCACAACCACAGTAACTATCATCAACAGTATTATCAACTTCAACTGTAGCAACCACAACCACAGTAACTATCATCAACAGTATTATCAACTTCAACTGTAGCAACCACAACCACAGTAACTATCATCAACAGTATTATCAACTTCAACTGTAGCAACCACAACCACAGTAACTATCATCAACAGTATTATCAACTTCAACTGTAGCAACCACAACCACAGTAACTATCATCAACAGTATTATCAACTTCAACTGTAGCAACCACAACCACAGTAACTATCATCAACAGTATTATCAACTTCAACTGTAGCAACCACAACCACAGTAACTATCATCAACAGTATTATCAACTTCAACTGTAGCAACCACAACCACAGTAACTATCATCAACAGTATTATCAACTTCAACTGTAGCAACCACAACCACAGTAACTATCATCAACAGTATTATCAACTTCAACTGTAGCAACCACAACCACAGTAACTATCATCAACAGTATTATCAACTTCAACTGTAGCAACCACAACCACAGTAACTATCATCAACAGTATTATCAACTTCAACTGTAGCAACCACAACCACAGTAACTATCATCAACAGTATTATCAACTTCAACTGTAGCAACCACAACCACAGTAACTATCATCAACAGTATTATCAACTTCAACTGTAGCAACCACAACCACAGTAACTATCATCAACAGTATTATCAACTTCAACTGTAGCAACCACAACCACAGTAACTATCATCAACAGTATTATCAACTTCAACTGTAGCAACCACAACCACAGTAACTATCATCAACAGTATTATCAACT
This sequence comes from Paralithodes platypus, assembly GCA_032716605.1. Classification (NCBI taxonomy): domain Eukaryota; kingdom Metazoa; phylum Arthropoda; class Malacostraca; order Decapoda; family Lithodidae; genus Paralithodes; species Paralithodes platypus. The sequence continues at coordinate 17,903,392 of CM064552.1, read as the reverse complement.
TCAACTGTAGCAACCACAACCACAGTAACTATCATCAACAGTATTATCAACTTCAACTGTAGCAACCACAACCACAGTAACTATCATCAACTGTATTATCAACTTCAACTGTAGCAACCACAACCACAGTAACTATCATCAACAGTATTATCAACTTCAACTGTAGCAACCACAACCACAGTAACTATCATCAACAGTATTATCAACTTCAACTGTAGCAACCACAACCACAGTAACTATCATCAACAGTATTATCAACTTCAACTGTAGCAACCACAACCACAGTAACTATCATCAACTGTATTATCAACTTCAACTGTAGCAACCACAACCACAGTAACTATCATCAACAGTATTATCAACTGCAACTGTAGCAACCACAACCACAGTAACTATCATCAACTGTATTATCAACTTCAACTGTAGCAACCACAACCACAGTAACTATCATCAACAGTATTATCAACTTCAACTGTAGCAACCACAACCACAGTAACTATCATCAACAGTATTATCAACTTCAACTGTAGCAACCACAACCACAGTAACTATCATCAACAGTATTATCAACTTCAACTGTAGCAACCACAACCACAGTAACTATCATCAACAGTATTATCAACTTCAACTGTAGCAACCACAACCACAGTAACTATCATCAACAGTATTATCAACTTCAACTGTAGCAACCACAACCACAGTAACTATCATCAACAGTATTATCAACTTCAACTGTAGCAACCACAACCACAGTAACTATCATCAACAGTATTATCAACTTCAACTGTAGCAACCACAACCACAGTAACTATCATCAACAGTATTATCAACTTCAACTGTAGCAACCACAACCACAGTAACTATCATCAACAGTATTATCAACTTCAACTGTAGCAACCACAACCACAGTAACTATCATCAACAGTATTATCAACTTCAACTGTAGCAACCACAACCACAGTAACTATCATCAACAGTATTATCAACTTCAACTGTAGCAACCACAACCACAGTAACTATCATCAACAGTATTATCAACTTCAACTGTAGCAACCACAACCACAGTAACTATCATCAACAGTATTATCAACTTCAACTGTAGCAACCACAACCACAGTAACTATCATCAACAGTATTATCAACTTCAACTGTAGCAACCACAACCACAGTAACTATCATCAACAGTATTATCAACTTCAACTGTAGCAACCACAACCACAGTAACTATCATCAACAGTATTATCAACTTCAACTGTAGCAACCACAACCACAGTAACTATCATCAACAGTATTATCAACTTCAACTGTAGCAACCACAACCACAGTAACTATCATCAACAGTATTATCAACTTCAACTGTAGCAACCACAACCACAGTAACTATCATCAACAGTATTATCAACTTCAACTGTAGCAACCACAACCACAGTAACTATCATCAACAGTATTATCAACTTCAACTGTAGCAACCACAACCACAGTAACTATCATCAACAGTATTATCAACTTCAACTGTAGCAACCACAACCACAGTAACTATCATCAACAGTATTATCAACTTCAACTGTAGCAACCACAACCACAGTAACTATCATCAACAGTATTATCAACTTCAACTGTAGCAACCACAACCACAGTAACTATCATCAACAGTATTATCAACTTCAACTGTAGCAACCACAACCACAGTAACTATCATCAACAGTATTATCAACTTCAACTGTAGCAACCACAACCACAGTAACTATCATCAACAGTATTATCAACTTCAACTGTAGCAACCACAACCACAGTAACTATCATCAACAGTATTATCAACTTCAACTGTAGCAACCACAACCACAGTAACTATCATCAACAGTATTATCAACTTCAACTGTAGCAACCACAACCACAGTAACTATCATCAACAGTAACAACACCATTAAGGGACCCACCTCGCTTTTTTTTATCTTTCTCTCTCTCTCTCTCTCTTTGGTTTGTATCGATTCGGCTCCATTCAGCCTACTGTTTTAAGACGTTTACCCCCATTCAGGTGTCAATATTTTCCTGGCGAGCGGTAGCGAGCCAGCATATATATATTTTGTTTTGACAGCAAGCTAAATTTGTACATTTTTCGATGGAAAAATGTCTCTGGCGAAGCCGGATTTCGTCATACAATGCTGGCTCGCTATCGCTCTCCAGGAAAAAAATGACACCTGAATGGGGATAAACGTCTTAAAACAGTTGGCTGAATGGGGCCGATTGGATACAAGCCAGAGAAAGAGAGAAAAGGAGAGAAAGAGAACAAAAGCAGATGACCCCCCCTTAAGCAACAATAACATCATCATCATCGGCATCAACATTATTATGATCAAAATCATCATCATCAGTATTTTGGACAGAAATAAAAACAACATGCGCCCGCTTCTTCGACGTACCTATCATTATCTTAAGGGAGCCCACCTCGCCTTTTTTTCTTTTTCTCTCCCTCTCTCTTTGGCTTGTGTCCATTCGGCCCCATTCAGCCTACTGTTTTAAGATGTTTACCTCATCCAGGTGTCATTATTTTCCTGCCGAGCGGTAGCGAGGCAGCATATATATATATTTGTTTTGACAGCAAGCTAAATTTGTACATTTTTCGATAGCAAAATGTATCCGGCGAAGCCGGATTTCTCCATACAATGCTGGCTCGTGAAGAAATCGACACCTGGATGGGGATAAACGTCCTAAACCAGTTGGCCGAATGGGGCCGAATGGATACAAGCCAGGGAAGAGAGAAAAGGAGAGAAAGATAAAAAAAAGACGGTGACCCCCTTAACTGGATTGAATATTGTGTATAGCAGATCTCTTCTTAACCCCTGGAGGATTATGACGCACTTATGCGGTTTTTGCTGGCTATCATTTGCTGGCTATCACGAGACGATTTTATTCAATTTTGGAATCTCCTTTAGGAATCCAAAGAGTAATAACTATCTCAATCATACCTCTGACTCACACAATACCTTCCTAAGTTGTAAACATCGTCTACTAATAGCTAAATAATATGACAGAAATGCGTCTTCGTATCTTGAATGGGTTAATGCTAAACGGAAGCACATACCAGCAGAAATAATATACGTCGATATATACAGTAAACGCTCCTCATGTAGAAAGGTGTTTCTGCGGTAATATGCTGAAACCCGTGGAGCGAGACGGGCACACCTCAAGAAATTGTAGAACGATAGAACAAAAAAATAGGCGGATGTGGTGAAAATTTATCTCTTGACGATTATATATTATATTCTCGGTGTCATCAGCCAATTATATCTAGTTTACAGAAGAGTGTAAAGGATAGCATACGATATCATGTACATTATATTGTTACGTGGTTACTGGCTGTAATGTAGCTAGTGTTTGTTTCTTTCATAGCTGGCGGTAGATTGTTATGTTGCCATCTACAGTATATTACCCAGCTAGTATAACAAATATTTGTGTGAAATATACGGTTAATTAAGAAAAATTGGCAACGGTATCATGTAGAAACATAGTAGTATCATATTTTCCTTTAAGTATCGATAAAGCAGTCGCTATGGGATTCAATTTTCCGCCAGGGGAAAAACAAATGCTGTACTGATATTAGGAAGCTTGTCTGTCTGCCTGGTGCCGGGGTTGGGAAGGTGTTAGAGGACATTGATTACATCATGAAAGATATTGGAGATAGCCCCATTATCTGTCTCAGTACAGGGAGCAATGATGTTGGTAAAGGTAGGACGGAAGTACTGCTTCGGCAGTACAGGGAGGTGTTAGATAAAGTTAGGAGGAAGGGAGGCATACCTGTAGTACACAGTATCTTGCCACGGAGAGGGGTCAGCAAGGAATGGTCATCTAGGGCAATTGGTATCAATTGTCGGCTGGAAAAATACTGTAATGCAAATGCAATACCATTCCTTGATAACTGGACCCGTTTCTATGGTAAAAATCAGTTGTACGCACAGGACGGGGTTCATCTTTCTCGGCTAGGGGTGGCAAATTTAGCTAGGTCAATAGATAGGATTGTCGCGGGGTTTCGCTGAAAATAAAGCCTGAGAATATGAGTAAGAATAATTGTCTAGATAGGGTAAATTGCCGTACTGGTACATCAGATAGGAATAGAAAATATCAGTCACAGGATTTTAATTGTACTGCTAGTAGAAATATTAAAGGTGTAACAGAAGATGGGAATTCAGTTAGAAATAAAGGTAAATCCGATACCAGTAAAATAAATTCATTGCGATTATATTATACAAACTGTAGGAGTTTATGTAACAAAATGGATGAACTTAGAGCACTTGTTAGCAACGAAAATATAGACATTATAGCACTGACTGAAACATGGATTAATACAGAATCAAGACATTTTTTAGCAGAATTCCATATACCAGGATATAGTTTGTTTAAACGCGACCGAACAAGTAGGAGGGGCGGCGGAATAGCAGTGTTTGTCAGGAGTTCTTTAAAAAGCTGTATTAAATCAGGTATTAGACTAAATACTGATAACGAAAGTGTTTGGGTTGAGGTTAGCGAAGGTAGTGAGACCATAATTATTGGAGTTATTTATAGACCACCAAATATGAGTAGAAACGAAGGTACAGCTTTATGGCAGGAAGTGAAAATAGCATCAAGGTTTAGCAATGTGTGTATTATAGGGGATTTTAATTTTCCGAATATTGATTGGCAGCATCAAATCGGCGACTCAGATTCAGAAGAGTTTATTGAGGCGGTACAGGATAGTTTTTTATTTCAATTCATAGACTCGCCTACTAGAGGTAATAATATCCTCGATTTAGTTCTCAGTAATAATGAACAAATTATAAATAATGTAGAGATAGGAGACCAACTAGGAAATAGTGATCATAAATCAATTTATTTTAACATACAATGGACAGGAAAGGCTAAAGAGAATACGACACTTATCCCAGATTTCAGAAAAGCCAATTATGGTGGATTAAGACGAGCCTTAAGAGTCGATCCTATGGTTAAACTATTAAGTGGACCCAAGTGCGCTAATGAACATACTCTCTCTCAGATACCTGTCTTAACTCAGGATAATTTGACAGCTACATATAATAATTTTATTTCTTCACTCCACAATGCGCAAAATAAATATCCCCAAAAGAAAATTTAGATCAACACAGAACCAACCCAAATGGATGAATAATAGACTATTAGACCTTCTAGGAAAAAAAGAGAGGAATATATCGAAAAATAAAGAAAGGCGACATTCACCTACTTGCTTACTATCAGAATCTATCAAGAGAGGTTAAAAAATGTATAAGGACAGACAAAAGAAATTATGAAATCAGGATAGCCAATGACTCAAAAAATAACCCTAAGGCTTTTTACCAGCTATATAAATCTAAAGTTAGAGATAAAATAGGCCCCCTTAAAACTTCGATAGGAGAAATGACAGAAAATGATTTAGAAATGTGCAGTACATTAAATAGTCAGTTTCTATCCGTTTTCACTAATGAAAATTTGGCACAGATTCCAGAAGTCCGTAAGGTATATAGAGATAGTATAGAAAATAGGTTAAGTACGGTTACTATAAGTAGAAATGATGTGCTTAAGGAAATTGACAGACTGAAACCTCAGAAATCGCCTGGTCCCGATGAGGTATATGCCAGAGTATTAAAAGAATGCAGAGATGAGTTAAGTTACCCATTAACATTTCTTTTTAACAATTCATTAGAAACAGGTATAGTTCCAGAAGCTTGGAAGCTTGCAAATGTAGTTCCGATTTTCAAAAAAGGTGATAAATCAATAGCATCCAATTACCGTCCCATTAGTCTCACTTCAATCATAGGAAAGCTACTAGAGTCAATTATTGCTAGGAAAATGAGAAACCACTTAGAAACATTTAACTTAATCAATTCTTCTCAGCATGGATTCACACAGGGACGTTCTTGCCTTACTAATTTGCTTAGTTTTTTCTCAGAGGTATATGAAGCAGTAGATAATGACAAGGCATACGATATTATATATTTAGATTTCAGTAAAGCTTTCGACAGAGTCCCTCATGAGAGATTGATGAGAAAGGTTGAGGCACATGGAATAGGTGGGGCGCTGTTGGGATGGATTAGGTCATGGCTAATTGGTAGGAAACAGAGAGTCAGCATAAATAGTACCAAGTCAGAGTGGGGAGCAGTCAAAAGTGGTGTCCCCCAGGGATCGGTATTAGGTCCACTGTTGTTTCTTATACATAAATGACCTAGATTTAGGTATAACTAGTAGGATAAGTAAATTCGCAGACGATACTAAAATAGGGAGATCAATTGATTCAGATAGCGATATAGAGTGCCTCCAAAGGGATCTAGATACCTTACATGAATGGTCAGTAAATTGGCAGATGAAGTTTAACATTGACAAATGCAAGGTATTAAAGATAGGGAAGATGCAAACAAATGTTAAATATAAACTAGCTAATTTAGAATTAGAAAATTCAGATTGCGAGAAAGATCTAGGTGTGTTTGTTAGAAAAGATTTGAAGCCTAGAAAACAGTGTATAAGCGTTCGTAATAAGGCAAACAGGATTCTCGGGTTCATCTCTAGGAGTGTGAGTAACAGAACTGCTGATGTTATCTTAAAACTTTACTTGTCATTAGTGAGACCCCATATGGATTATGCTGTCCAATTTTGGTGTCCTTATTACAGAATGGACATAGATTCATTGGAGAGAGTACAGCGTAGAATGACAAAAATGATCCATAATATTAGAAATCTTTCGTATGAAGAAAGGTTGAAGAAATTAGGTTTACATTCGTTAGAGAGACGCAGAGTTAGAGGGGATATGATAGAGGTGTTCAAGTGGGTTAGTGGGATTAACAAAGGGACATGACAAATGTACTAAAGCTCAGTGATAGCGAAAGAACTCGTACCAATGGTTTCAAATTAGATAAATTTCGTTTCAGAAAAGATATAGGCAAATATTGGTTTGGTAACAGAGTTGTAGATGGGTGGAATGGACTACCAAGTGCTATAGTGGGATCTAAAACTGTAGGGAGCTTTAAGATAAAATTGGATAAGCATATGGACGAGAAGGGTTGGGTGTGAAGGGGGATCAGCCGGGTTGGGCCAATCAGCGCTCTGCAGACCCCCATAATCCTGCGTTAATCTCTAACCGTTTTGGTAAGATGATCCTCAGGGTATTAGAGTGTGAAGCCTATAATTGGGCTTTGTAATTGAATTGAGGTTGTGTGGGACAGGGATCTGCCTTGCTTAGGCCAATCGGCTTTCTGCAGACTCCCATTTTCTTATGTTCTTATGTTCTTATGTTCTTATAAGCTATGTGACCTAGTACCAAGATAGCAACGCAAGAAGGCTACCCCCAACCAACAATCCCCTACGGTAAACAATGTCTGGAAAATGTTTACTGTAAATGAAGCACCATGAAGCGCGGAAACGCAAACGTGGAATATAACCTATAGGAAATATAAACATATATAATTAAGGCGGACGAATCCGCTACATCCTGATTCCGCTTCATCCCGCTTTAGACAATCGCGCGGTGCAAGAGCCACCATAGCCGGTAATGGAAATCCTGCAGGTTCACTTTGTTAATTTTGGCTCTGCGAACAACTTTGGTCCTTGTGTTCAATGTCATGGAGGCAGCCGTTTAGGAAGAGTAGTGCGTCAAAGGTTTCGGAGACGACAATATTCAATTCAGCAAAACACAGTCCTCTTCCTAGCGGTATTGGTAATATTGTGTATCGGAAAGTTGGAAATATGAAAATAATATTGTGAAAATGTAACTTTACAATAAGCTGAAAGTACAAACATATTGACATATTAGCACCTGCTCCAAGTTCTTGTTCGCCATTTATAGGACCATTTAGAAAAGGGAAACATGTCGATAGGTAACCCGTTGCTCAACAGTTTTTATGTACCGGTATCATTCATATCCTACTCAAGAATGGCGTGGTCATCATGAAAGTGGGATAAATGTAGGTATAGTTTATTTTTATTTATATTTTGTTTTTGTTTTTATATATTTATATTTATTTTTTTACTAGGCGATTTTGCACTTGTTCGCTTTGGGCTAGATAATTATATTTCGAGTTGACCGACTCATGGTACTGTGTTATATAGCTTTTGTGCTTGTTTTTGTAACTGACCTATTATTCAGACAGCAAAACCAGCTCATCAGCTCAAAGTTTTGTTTCCAAACCCAAAGCGACCAAATGTAATTTCGCCATGATCTATAAATCCTTGTTGTATCTGTTAGTAAAAAAGGTTATATTCATTTGGTAAACCAAGTAATTAAGAGCAAGATAGTATGATATACCAGATTTGAATGCTTGGGTAGTTCAATAATATGAGGTTTCACTAGGTAACCCATTCAACTATAACTCCATTCAGTCGACCTGTGCATCTGGCTCCTAACTAGTGTTTGCATCGAGGTTCATGATTGGCTATCGTATCATTACCCTTGCTCACTGGCCAAAATGAGTGACAGAGCTGATAATTTCTTCTTATTATCTTTATTATTCCTTATTTATTCATTAAACTATATACGTTTAAGTAATTGTAATGATTACTTAATAAAGTATAGTCTTATCCGAATCTAAAGAGCTATTAAATATCACATGAAACACAATAATAACCTACATATCATAAAGTAAACACAAGCGAAACAATAAAATTATAAACACAAGAAATAAGCGAGAGAGGAGACTGACTGACGGGCTCACGCAGATTACCCAATCACAGGCCATGATTTACATTACTGGTATCACACATTTAAAATAGGCAGTGACGGAATCTCTTCCCTTGCTTGTGTTTACTGTATTATATCTACAATTTGATGTGTTAATTTATAGCTCTTAAGGTTCTGATATCACCTATCACATGATCATTACTAAAACTTATATAGTTTAATTAATATATATGGAATAATAAAGAACAGTAGGCTATTATTAAATTCATACGATAATGTGATAATCTACAGTGCAGTGATATTCGAACCTAAAGAGCTATAAATTACCACATGGAACACATCAAATTGTAGATATAATACAGTAAACACAAGCAAGGGAAGAGATTCCGTCACTGCCTATTTTAAATGTGTGATACCAGTAATGTAAATCATGGCCTGTGATTGGGTAATCTGCGTGAGCCCGTCAGTCAGTCTCCTCTCTCGCTTATTTCTTGTGTTTATCATTTTATTGTTTCGCTTGTGTTTACTTTATGATATGTAGGTTATTATTGTGTTTCATGTGATATTTAATAGCTCTTTAGATTCGGATAAGACTATACTTTATTAAGTAATCATTACAATTACTTAAACGTATATAGTTTAATTAATAAATAAGGAATAATAAAGATAATAAGAAGAAATTATCAGCTGTCACTCATTTTGGCCAGTGAGCAAGGGTAATGATACGATAGCCAATCATGAACCTCGATGCAAACACCAGTTAGGAGCCAGATGCACAGGTCGACTGAATGGAGTATAGTTGCGACTAGATGGCATAGAAATAGTTTTGCCTTATATGAGTGAAAGGGGCTTACCTATTATCTTTTGACTTATTTGTGTGACCTGTTGTGAATTACTTGTCTACATACAAAGTTTTGCGGCCTTCAACCATTTACTATTATAAAAAGATCTCCTCTCAACCTACACTTTCATATATTGAAAAGGTTTATCTCTTTTTTGGCGTATGGCTTATTTCGCATAATTTATTCTTGTCAATCTTCACTATACTGTTTCCAGTTGTAATGCCCCTTTGATAATAGGGAAGAAAACATTGCATGTAATATTGATTACGAAAACGATCCAGTTAAGAATAATGCCATCAAATTTGTTTATGAATTATCTGCCTATGAAACGTATAATTTTGTTAGATATATTTTCAACTTTGGCACATTGATGATTGGGTTTTATATTGTTTCTCCTTAACCCCTCCAACCCGGAAGGGCTCTTGAACGCCCATAACAACCTCGGCCCGCGCAACCCGGAAGGGCTCTTGAACGCCCATTGCTTGCGTGCGTGCTTTCGAATGCCGCGCGTACATTTTCGGTATCGTGGGACGGTAGGTGGCGCCACCAGGCGTAAACTACGCCACAGCAACAGTATCTACCCCGACGCCATCATGGACAGTACGCCAAATAGTGATTCCGCTGTGTCCGATACCGTGCTTCCTACGACGCCCTTGCTAGTTCGTCGCGCCTTACCCCGACGCCATCGCCTAAACGTGTTATCTCCCGGAGGTATTGAGACGACATTGAGACTTTATGAGCGAGCTGATGCCAAGCATAATGTTGATGATGAAGTCAGTGACGACTCCAGTAATTATAAGTCGAGTGATTATGGCCATGAGAGTGACAAAGAAGAGCAATTCCTGGGATTTGCGAGAGAACATGACAGTGATGAGAGTGATGAAGGTGATGTACCAGTTGTTGAGGAAGCTGGTTTACCTAAAGACAGTGAACTTGAGAGAGTGAGTGAGTGGGAGAGTTCAAGGTCACTCACCAAATTTCGCATAAGTGACACGACGCCAAGCCCTTCCCCAGGTAAATCGCCTTTCAAGCTACATTTGTATAAGCAGAAAATACTTGAGAAGGCGGCTGCGGCAGCTAGGGAACAAGCAAAACTACTTGGTGAGGATGAGGCTGTGAGTGAGGGTCAGCGTGGTGACCCTTCTCGTCCGCCATTGTCTCCCTTATCTACCCACGCCACCCAAGATGACCCGGATGCCCCGCATTCTTCCCCACCACCCCCACCATTGCCAAGGGTTGAGGACCCCCACTTTCGGCCTATTTGCCTTCTAGGTCCCCCGACAGGAGACATACTGCTGCCGAAAAGGGGAAAGGTAGGAAATATACCAAAAAAATTAAGAAAAGTAAGAGAGTTTTGTTCGAGGCTCCCGCGGCGTCCACCCCGGCCGGCCCCAGCCATACGTCCCCGCAACTTTCCCCACGGTCCTCCCCACCTCTCCCGCCTTCAACATGTCTTCCTGAAGAAGTCTTTGAGCTCGCATCACCAATACCTGGGCCTAGTGACAGTGAAACATTGCTTTCTGTCACTCGTCGCAGGCCAAGGAGCCCAGGACCTCGGGGGGACACAGCCTCACCTGCCACTCCTTCCCCACCTCGCCCACCCGCACGCCGCCCACGCATCACTGGTTCCCCGCCAGATTATGTGGGGGCCACTGATGATGAAGGGCACCTCTCTGAAGACTCTGGCCATGATTACATAGGTCCACCGTCAGGGCAAGATGACCACTCTGACGATGACTATATGGACATCGACGACCCTCGACCCATCCGCTTGGCCCGGCGTCGTGCTGCCCGTCGTGCTGCCCACCGCCCTGGCCGCCGCCCTCGCCGCCCTAAGGTGCGCGCCTCCCGAGTTGGCCGTGGGCGTGCTGGGCCACCAGCTGGAGCTCCTCGTCAGCGTAGACAAGACCCATTCTACGTTTTTCAGTGGCAAGACGTAGTTGATGAGGATGGATACAACCCTGATGTGCCAGCTTTTGATGAGGTACTGGAGGGTTCAGGCATTACCCCCAATTTTCCTGCAGGCCCCAATGCTCCACCACACGATTTTACAACATAGCCACCAGCACAAATCGTTGTCTAGCAAACCTCTGCAGGAAGGAGAACGTGGGATTCGTCGACACCTGGGACAATTTCTACTACGATGACTATTTGTTTTCGGACGATGGAGTTCATCTGAACCAGGTGGGAGCAGCGCGTTTTGGGCGTCTTCTCAACGATGCGGTGAAGGATTTTCGGAGAAGAAATCGACTCAGCACAGGACAACCAGGAAGGAGGACCGAAGACAGCGAGGACGGCAATCTACAAAGGAATTAAATACTAATCCGTCAAGAACCGCGAATTTGGATAAAGCTCCACCAACACGACCCAAATTCAAAACCGTCAGGGATAACGACCGAGGACCGAGGACAGCCATGAATGTAAATGTAGATCCGACCAGAACCAAAAATTCGATGAAAGAACGATCTGCGAGTTCTAAAACCGCAACTTTAAAGGTTTTCTATGCAAACGCTCGTAGCATACGCAATAAATTTTCAGATTTAGAGGAACTAGTGTTTACAGAAAATAATGATGTGATTGGCATAACAGAATCTTGGCTCAATACACAAGATAGAGACTTTTTAGCAGAGTATTCACTTCCCGGTTATGTAATGTTTGAGAACAGCCGAATAAATAAAATGGAGGTGGCGTTTTATTTTATATCAAAGAAAGTCTTAACCCGACCCTCGTGTCAAAACCTCAAATTGTGAACGTCGACACATCTTTTGTGCTATTAAAGAATAATAAAGGTACAAAAATAATACTTGCGTTAATATACAGACCTCCAGCTCAATCAGTGCAAACTGACCGAGAAATTTATGAACAAATTGCAGATGTAAGTAACTCACAAGATACCATAATTTTTGGCGACTTTAATTTACCTGTGACCAAGTGGGGCGATACTCTTACTTCACACTCCGGACATGACTTGTATACGAACTTGCAAGAGAGTTCGCTTTATCAATTTGTTCGAATGCCGACCCGTGGTAATAACGTTCTTGACATTGTACTTGCAACAAAAGAAGAATTGATAGAGAATTTGAATGTTGGTGATGAATTCAGTAACAGCGACCATCGTACGATAACTTTCACTTTAAAGTTTACTAGTAACGAACCAAATAGTAGCATCGAAAAAGTCCCTAATTTCAAGAAAGCAAACTTCCATAAACTTAGAGCTATGTTTAAAGAAACTGACTGGAGCTTTTTAATTAACAATAACGACATAAATACATCTTGGAAGTTATTCGAAACCACTTACCTAAAAGCAGTGCAAGACTGCATACCATCGAAAATACGGCGTCCAGGCCATAATAATAAGCCCAAATGGTGGAATAAAGATATTTCAAACTGCCTGCTTGCTAAAAAATTTGCTAATGATAGATTAAAATCCTCACAAAATGACGAAGAACGGGTGAAATTTGTAGAGCTACGACGCAAAGCCAAAAAGTTAATTAAGCAAAGTAAAAAGACCTTAGAGTTACATATTGCGAATCAAAGTAAAACAAACCCGAAAGAATTCTATAGTTATATCAGAAAGAAAAAAGTAGTTACTTCAACTGTTGGACCGTTAGTCGATGAAAAAGGAGAATACACCAAAGACGAAGTACAAATGAGTAATGCCCTCAATACCTTCTTTGCATCAGTTTTTACAACAGAAGACCTCAGTGATATCCCTACACCATCGCCGATTCAGATTGATAATTCAGATGTTCTAAGCAATATCACCGTTACAGAGAGAGAAGTATTGAATTGTTTAGATAAACTCAAGGTAAATAAAACGCCAGGACCTGATACAATCTCGCCTAGAGTTCTAAAGGAAGCTAAGAATGAGCTCTCCAAACCACTGACATTACTATTCAATAAATCCTTGCAGTCTGGAACTATGCCTGATCAGTGGAAGCTAGCCAACGTAACACCGATAGCTAGAGAAAGCAGCAAATCCCTACCCAGTAACTATCGTCCAATTAGCTTAACCTCAGTTGTATGTAAAATGCTAGAAACGGTCATACGAGACAGACTCGTAAATCACTTGGAGGAAAATAACATACTTAAAGATACTCAACACGGCTTTCGTAAAAAACGTTCCTGTTTAACAAACCTCTTAGACTTCTTCCACGATATCCTCAACCTCTACGATGAGAGTAAAGCTGTAGATATTATATACCTTGATTTTCAAAAGGCCTTTGACAAAGTTCCCCACAAACGTTTACTGCTAAAACTAAAAGCGCATGGAATACAAGACGGTGTGTTGAAATGGATAGAAAATTGGCTCAGCAACAGAAAGCAAAGGGTAGTCATAAACGGTAAGGCATCTAAAGGGACCAATGTAAGTAGCGGGGTACCCCAGGGATCGGTACTAGGACCAATTCTCTTTCTAATTTACATCAACGACATAGATGAGGGTCTCACCTGCACAATCTCAAAATTTGCTGACGATACAAAAATTGCAAATAGCGTACTCTCAAAAGAACAAGTTGACGATATGCAACACAATCTAGATAAATTGTCATGTTGGGCCCAAATTTGGCAAATGAGTTTCAATGCGGATAAATGTAAAGTACTACATGTCGGATACCTAAATGAGAAAGCAAACTATTCGATGAATGGCACTCAGCTTAAGAATGTAAACAGAGAAACTGATCTGGGAGTAACAATATCGAGTAACCTAAAACCGAGTCAACAATGTTCAGAAGTTGTTAAGAAGGCAAACAAAATAATTGGCTTTATAGGCAGGTCATTTGAGCATAAATCCAAAGAAGTTATCCTAACCCTTTACAATTCCTTAGTCCGCCCTCTTCTGGAATACTGTGTTCAATCCTGGTGCCCTTATTACCAAAAAGATATAAACAAGCTAGAACGAGTTCAACGTAGAGTTACCAAAATGATACCTAGCCTAAAGAACAAACCATACGAAGAGCGTCTTAGAGAATTAAATCTATTTCCTTTAACCCAGCGCAGATTAAGAGGCGACTTAATTCAAGTGTTCAAAATCATCAAAGGCATCGACAATATGAACTGTAGTAAGTACTTCACTATCGACCAATCTAATTACACGCGGGGAAACGGTTGCAAAATTATTGGTAAATCTTTTAACTCGCACGAATCTAAGAATTTCTTCTTCAATCGAGTTGTCAACTTGTGGAATGGGCTTCCCCGAGACGTTATAGACTGCAGCACCGTTGATTCATTTAAATTCCGCCTAGACAAATATCTCGCATCAAACCCGCGACTGACTGCGTTTGTAAATGAATAACTTTATCCTCCCCTCAGTTACTAACCCATATGTCCCCTACTAACTTCCTAGTCCTGCCACGTTAGTGGCAGGGCAGTAGTTCCCTTTCCAATGTTCCCTTACCCACTCTAAACCACTGTTTGGACACTTGATCCTTAGTGTTTTGGAGGACAAGCAACCTAGAAGGGTCACTGGATCTGTTGTTGCTTGATTTCCTTTGTACTCCTTTGTACACACGAACTATTTGAGGCCTTCTTTGATGAGGAGGTGGTAGGCTATGTTGTCAAAGAGACAAATAAGCAGCACCAATTCCAGGTCCACTTTTTGGGAAAGGTGACCAAGGGCCACATGAGGCAGTGGACCCCAGTGACTCATAAAGAGTTCATGGTGTTCCTGGCACTCACCATGCTAATGCCTCATGTCAAGAAGCATAGGTTGCCTGACTATTGGATCACCAATGATCTGATATCCACCCCTGCCTTCGGGAAATATATGTCTCGCGACCGGTACCTTGATATCCTCGCAGCGCTCCATCTTGTCACCAACCTTGACGTCCACCTCCCAGACAAGCTGTGGAAGATTAGGACGTTGTACGAGATGATGCGAGAACGCTTCACCTCCTACTTCAAGCCCTTCCGCAAGGTCGTCATTGACGAGTCTCTTGTGCTGTTCCGGGGAAAACTCAGCTTCCGGCAGTACATCCCCTCAAAAAGACATCGCTTTGGCATAAAATTCTTTGTGCTGTGCGACTGCCAAACTGGCTATGTCCTGGACTTCCTGGTCTACAGCGGGAAGGAAGGGGACTTGCTTGTGGACCCCCTCATTGGCTTTGGCGGAGCAGTGGTGCAAGCCATGATGGACCGCTACTTTCACAAGAATCACGTCCTCTACACGGACAATTATTACACGTCCCCCACTCTCTCACAGTACCTGCATGAGCGCAAGACGGGGACTGTAGGCACAGTACGAGGGAAAAGGAAGGGCATGCCACCTTTCCCTCCAAAGACCAAAAAAGGTGATGTGTTCAAGAAGAAGTCGGGGCCCATTCTGGCTATCCACTGGCACGACCAGCGGAAGGTCAACCTCCTGACCACCATCCACAAGGGGGAAATGGTGGAGACTGGCAAGGTGGATCGCCGCACCCAGGCCAGGGTGACCAAGCCCGATGCTGTCCTGGACTACAACATCAACATGAGGCTGGTGGACAAGTCCGACATGCAGATAGGCTTCATTGACTGCCTGCGTACCTCGTGCAGATGGTACAAAAAGTTCTTTCTGCATATGGTGGACATGTCAGTTCTGAATGCCTACAACATATACAAGCTTCGGAATGTGAACACACCCATGAAGTTCAATAGCCTGCGGAGGTTCCAAAAGCAGGTGTTGACGGAGCTCCTGGAGAAGTATGCTACGCCACAGAGGGCAGTGGCACATCCTGGGCCCGCCGTTATTGACCGCTTGCAGTGTGCTCAATACTTGATTAGGCACAGGCTTGGTTCCCTGCCTCAGAATGAATCAGGAAGAACACAGCAGAAGCGGTGCCATGTCTGCTACAACAGCAGGGTGAGGCCGAGGTCAGGTAAAAAGTCAACCATGGAGTGTGTGGAGTGCAAGGTGGCACTCTGTGCTTTAGAGTGCTTCTTTGATTACCACTCCAAGCTGGAGTTCTAATAATCATACTGAAATTGCCAAATAAAATGACAATATGTACACTATAATTATATATAGGCAAAAAGTGGAAGAAAACCAATTTATTGTAATACAAAAGTCATGTATTATGAGAACATTGATACAAATACAATTACACCATAATAATATGTGAAAGTGACACATATGTATATACCAAGTGACATTCATATGATTAGAACCTATAGAAATATATAAATCAGTGAAAAAAGACACAATAAATTGTATATAAAACGTTTACAAATCATATAACTAAGTGAAAGTGACACAAGACCTAATATTTGATGGCCAAAGTATAATAAATACCTGTGATAACGAATAATCAGTGCCTAATACAACAATAACCTACCTCAATTACTAATAAAATGTACGGTATCGAGTGAAAATGAGCATTATCAGTGACAGTGACACTCTCTAAAGCATATTTGTCAAAGTGAAAGTGACACAAGACCTAATATTTGATGGCCAAAGTATAATAAACACCTGTGATAACGAATAATCAGTGCCTAATACAACAATAACCTACCTCAATTACTAATAAAATGTACGGTATCGAGTGAAAATGAGCATTATCAGTGACAGTGACACTCTCTAAAGCATATTTGTCAAAGTGAAAGTCACACAAGACCTAATATTTGATGGCCAAAGTATAATAAACACCTGTGATAACGAATAATCAGTGCCTAATACAACAATAACCTACCTCAATTACTAATAAAATGTACGGTATCGAGTGAAAATGAGCATTATCAGTGACAGTGACACTCTCTAAAGCATATTTGTCAAAGTGAAAGTGACACAAGACCTAATATATGATGGCCAAAGTATAATAAACACCTGTGATAACGAATAATCAGTGCCTAATACAACAATAAGCTACCTCAATTACTAATAAAATGTACGGTATCGAGTGAAAATTAGCAAAATCAGTGACAGTGATACCCTAATAAACATATTTTATATAATTGGCCTCAAAATAACTAGAAAATATCAAATAAACATCACATTCTCAATATCAAACACTAAAATCGTCTAAGGGAGATAAATACTTTGGCGCGACGAGCGGCTAGGTGCGTCGTAGCCATGGCCGGGGCGACGCGTCCGAACGCGGGAAGAATTTGCCGCCGAAAAGCACTCGTCTTCCCGCGCTCACCATTATGCAACCAGAGGGGCTAGAGACCTCTACTCACGCCATTCGACAGAGGAAGGTTTGTGGAACATTATTCTTTTTTATTCACAACATTACATGCCATATTCATTGACTTACAGAGTAGTTAACATACGCCAAAGATCGTCAAAACACCCGGTACCGGAGCACAGTCGCAAGCTATAGCCCCCGGGGCTGGAGGGTTAACCAACTTTTGTCCACACTCTTTAGTTAAGGACTGTTCATAAAACATTGTTCCTTTTCATTATATTACTGTTAAATTTTCCATGCTGAAATTTGATTGCCAGATAAAGGCCCAGTTACATATTTTATCTAAATTACATAGAATTTAGTAAACTTATATTGGTAATATCTGCGTAGTTATCTTTTGTATTGTATAGGATTTTTGAAATTGTACAAAGTAGACCGTCATCGTTTTCAATGATATATATATTAGGTAAAGGACAACAACAGTTGCCAGTATCCCAGTGCATACCACCTCCTTTACGTAGGGCACGTGGTACCCGTCTTGCAACTCAATCCCACCCCTACTCTGTGCAACTCTCCAACCCAAGAGTGAAACGTTACTCTCAAACTTTCTTCTACTCAACAGCTGAGCTCTGGAACTCTCTCCCAGAATCAGTCTTTCCCTCTTCCTATGACTTAAATTGCTTCAAACTCCGTGTGTCCAGGCATTTTGGCTCGAACGTCCCTTGATTTTGGCCCTGTCACTCTTTCAACTATGGGGGAGGCACTCGCTATAGGCAGTTATGCCTTTTGCCTCCCTCAATCACATAGAAAAAAAAAAAAAAAAAAAAAACAAGTACCGACCCAATGAACACACTACTTGTAACGTCCGTCCAATCTGACCTTTGACCACTCATTACAACTCTCTGTATGCATCCAGGCATGCCTAATTAGTATATATTAATTGGAGTGCACAACCCTGTATACCATTAGCTATTAATTTAAGGGGAAGTTTGTTTGTTTTCTGGACCCCTCTCTTCTTCATGTTTGGTCCCTTAAGTGTTTTAGATTTTTAGACGTTCGTTCCAATAGTCTGGCGATTTTAAGAGCCTTTGTGCCATTTAGGTGTCTATTTTTTTCCTGGCGAGCTATAATTAGCCTGTAATTTAGGAAGAATCGGCCTTTGGCCGGGACATTTTTCTCCCGAAATGTTTTCAAATGTATCTCGAAGGGGGATCTTGGGGGTATCGAAGGGGGATCTTGGGGATCTTCGAAGGGGGAGCTTGGGAGTATCGAAGGGGGATCGTCTTGGAGTATCGAAGGGGGATCTTGGGAGTATCGAAGGGGGATCTTGGGAGTATCGAAGGGGGATCTTGGGGGTATCGAAGGGGGATCTTGGGAGTATCGAAGGGGGATCTTGGGAGTATCGAAGGGGGATCTTGGGGGTATCGAAGGGGGATCTTGGGGGTATCGAAGGGGGATCTTGGGAGTATCGAAGGGGGATCTTGGGAGTATCGAAGGGGGATCTTGGGGGTATTTTGTATAATCTTGAGGGAGGTTTTAGGAGGAAACTAAAGAAAATAATAAGTACATAAATGAATGAACAAATAAATACAAATATCCCCTTAATCAGGCTACACATTTGGGGTTGGTATTTGTTTAGCCTTATAACTAATGACCTAACAAGGGATTAATTATTAAACCATAAATATTGTTAAGGTTATTGACGGTCTCCGCTAATTAGTCCGGCTCAAGAGGTAGTCGTTTAGCAACTAGTCTACAGCTCGTGACTTGCCAATATTAGAGACCCTACGGTGACAGAGATCGGCCAACCGTAGCCATTTTGGTACCACTGGTGTCATTAACTCCTTCTGTACCGGTGACGTATTTTATATTTCATTCTACCTATATATTTGGACGATTCTTTGCAATTTAAGAAGGATCTGTGGTAGTAAACATGGTTAAGTGAGATAGTTCGAAGTCTGTTACTTGCTTGAGGTCCTTTTTATTTGTCTAAATAGAGCTAAATTATAATTAAAAAGACATCACTGGTACAGAAGGGGTTAACCTTACTTCATACTCATTTATGCCCGTACCCATATACAGTATATAATTATACATTTATGCCCGTACCCATATACAGTATATAATTATACATTTATGCCCGTACCCATATACAGTATATAATTATACATTTATGCCCGTACCCATATACAGTATATAATTATACATTTATGCCCGTACCCATACAGTATATAATTATACATTTATGCCCGTACCCATATACAGTATATAATTATACATTTATGCCCGTACCCATATACAGTATATAATTATACATTTATGCCCGTACCCATATACAGTATATAATTATACATTTATGCCCGTACCCATATACAGTATATAATTATACATTTATGCCCGTACCCATATACAGTATATAATTATACATTCGGCAATGTTGGTACAGAATAATATATTTTATTAATTGGATATACATTCCACGTGATCAAAATTATATTAAACCCCCGTTATTTGATAATTGAGGAACCAAAATGGCGTCCACAGATCCATATGGCCACTTTTTCATACTGCAGGATTTCTAACCAATAATAATCAACGAGGTGAGTTATTGATATTGCTGGACTATGTACTCTTTGCTGTGCAATGATTTAGGAGGAGAGTGGAAGTCATTATTAATTGGGGAGCTTTAACCCCTTCAGCACCATGACGGAATTTCCATCTTATTCTGGTTACCATTAGGCGATTTTACTCAGTATGGGAAGGACTTCTAGGAATATACAGAGATATAATCGATCTCAATTGTTCCTTTAACTCTCACAGATCTTCTCTAAACATATTAAATCTTCTAATGATAGCGAGAATAAACAGTCAAAACTTGTCATGATCCTCAAGGGGATATATTGTCAGCTCAGCAATCTGGAGTAACACCCGGATACACCTGTGTGTGTGTGTGTGTGTGTGTGTGTGTGTGGCGGGGGGGAGGGGGGGGACCTGTAATTTTCGGAAGGAGAGGAATAAATCTAGTTAACTTCTTCAGTACAATAGCGTAGCTCTCGTTGGCCTGTGGTTAAGGAGGGGTTTTCTGGATCGCCCTTCTCCTTCATATTTAGCCCCCTTAGTTTTGCGATTTTAATACATTCCCCCCCATTAGTTTGGCGATTTTATGACCATTCGTGCCATTTGGGTGTCAATTTTTTCCTTGCAAGCGATAGCAAGTCTGCAATTTAGGAGGAACACCACCGAAAAATGCACACATTTGTCTTGCAGGGAGGCCTTGGGGCTATTTCTTAAAGCTTGATGGAGGCATAGGGAGGAATCTATAAACAGAAACAAATAATGTATAAATGAATAAATTAATAAGTAAATATAAATATCCTCTTCACCTTAGATGGCTGCATTTAGCTTAGGAAGGACCCGATCATTTTGCCCGAGAACAACCCTCAGTGGTTCCTCCAATAATATAGGACTAAATACTCAAAACATACCTGAAGTTAAAACAAGGTGATAGACATAACAGAGCAATGTGTGAGCAGCTTATACCTTGCCCACGATGTCATAATTTCTTCGTAATCCGATATTGAACTCATATCTGACTTTCTTTTTGTTAACCCTTAGACGATCCGATGACGTATTTTTGTTCTGTTTTCTAGACGATTTTGTTCAGATTAGGAGAGGTATATGGAAGTCAGAGGGTTGATTCGGATTATCTTTACCCTCATAATTCCCGCAGATCCTTCCTAAGTTGTATACAATCGTTTAATGATAGCCAGAATAAACTGTCAAAATGCTTCCTAATCTTCAAAGGGTCAATATTTGTAGCACTAGAATTACAATGTCGGCTTTTAGGATATGAGGATCAGAGGGAGATAAGGCGTCGTAAATGATTGGGTTTTACGATACGAAGATCAGAGGGAGATAAGGCGTCGTAAATTATTGGGTTTTAGGATACAAAGATCAGAGGGAGATAAGGCGTCGTAAATTTTTGGGTATTAGGATACGAAGATCAGAGGGAGAAAAGGCGTCGTAAATGATTGGGTTTTAGGATACGAACATCATAGAGAGATAAGGCGTCGTAAATGATCGAGTAACCGGCCCCTGAACTGCCTGTGTTGCTGTCGAAGGGGAGGTTTGGTTATTCTGGGCCCTGTTCTTGTTTAGCCCCATTACATTTTGAGACTTTAAGACCTTCGCCCAATTAGTTTGGCCATTTTAAGACCTTTTGTGCCATTTAGGTGTCGATTTTTATCCTGGCCAGCGATAGCGAGCCTGCAATTTAGGAGAAACCTACCGTTTTTGACCGAGAAATGCACAAATTTATCTCGAAAGGGGGTCTTGGAGGTATATTTTAAGATTGATGGAGGTCTAGGGAGGAATCTATAAATAATAAGAATAGATAAATAAACAAATATATACATCGGCTTTAAGGATACGACGACCAGAGGGAGATAAGGTGCCGTAAATGATTGAGTAACCCTGGCCCTGAACTACCTGTGTGTCGCCACCCCAGTAGAGTTTGGTGGTGGTGGGGCAGGTGAGTCGGGGGGGTAATTAAGAGCGGTCACCTGTTTTTTTGTTTATCTTTCTCTCCTTTTCTCTCTTTCCCTGGCTTGTATCCATTTGGCCCCATTCAGCCAACTGTTTTAAGAAGTTTATCCCCATCCAGGTGTCGATTTCTTCCTTGGCGAGCGATAGCGAGCCAGCATTGCATGGAGAAATCCGGCTTCGCCGGAGAAATGTTTCTATCGAAAAATGTACAAATTTAGCTTGCTTTCAAAACAAAAATATATATATGCTGGCTCGCTACCGCTCGCCAGGAAAATATTGACACCTAGATAGGGGTAAACTTCTTAAAACAGTAAACTGAATGGGGCCGAATGAATAAAAGCCAAAGCGAGAGGGAGAGAAAGAGAAAAAAAGCGAGGTGGGCTCCCTTAAGAGATCCATTTGTATTCTTAGGGTGTCCAGGTGGTAATTGGTCCCATGGTCAGCCACAGGTAGCCGCACCACCTTCCTCTATCACACACCGGTACAGTCACTGGCAGGGATACAGGCGGCAGCTACAGGTTTATTTATTGATTTGTAGCCTATATTATCCTCCAATACTTCTTTCAATATCATCAACAGGTTTATTTATGTATTTATTTATATTTTGCTCGAACACTTCTTTCAACATTATCAACAAGTTTATTTATTTATAGCCTATATTTTGCTCCAACACTTCTTTAACATCTTCAACTGGTTTATTTATTTATTTATTTATATTTTCCTCCAACACTTCTTTAACATCTTCAACTGGTTTATTTATGTATTTATTTATATTTGGTCCAACACTTCTTTAACATCTTCAACTGGTTTATTTATTTATTTATTTATATTTTGCTCCAACACTTCTTTAACATCTTCAACTGGTTTATTTATTTATTTATTTATATTTTCCTCCAACACTTCTTTAACATCTTCAACTGGTTTATTTATTTATTTATTTATTTATATTTTGCTCCAACACTTCTTTAACATCTTCAACTGGTTTATTTATTTATTTATTTATATTTTCCTCCAACACTTCTTTAACATCTTCAACTGGTTTATTTATTTATTTATTTATATTTTCCTCCAACACTTCTTTAACATCTTCAACTGGTTTATTTATTTATTTATTTATATTTTCCTCCAACACTTCTTTCAACATCTTCAACAGGTTTATTTATTTATTTATATATATTTTCCTCCAACACTTCTTTCAACACATATCCGTCCGTTCTTTGCTGCTTTCGTATCCCTTCTTTCTCTAATGATCATGTCGGGCAGGTTGGGGGAGAGATTTCCTGACCAGGATTCGACCCCACTCTTTCCAGATAGATATGTGAACGTTGGGCACCTTATCTACTCGACCATGAGCGAATGGATCCGCTCATGGTCGAATGGATATGGTGCCCAATCTCTCTAAAAAAAAAAAAAAAATATGTAGTGAGTTTGAACCTTGGTCAAGAACTTCATTCTCATTATTTGTTCTCTCCCTTTTTCTTCTTTGTTATTCAACACATCATTCAATTCATCTTCGTCCATTCTTCTTTTATCCTCTCCTCTCTTCTCTTCTCTTCTCTCTCAGTACAGTCGAGGTCAAATATTAATGATGCCCCCCACAGCTTGTTACACAACTACTGTGCAGGAGTTACATGCAGCTCCTTGCTCTTATAACCAGTGTTACGTGGGCTCAGTTAAGTATGTCATATGAAATACAATAACAGTTATTTTTTTAAATGAATAATAAAATATGTTTTAAATAACACAAATTGATAGAGCATTTCAGTCCATCTTATACAATATACATTAAAGTATACATAGGAAATTCTGTTTAAAAAGAGAACAATTAATCAAAGAAAGTTCCACCCTATCTTTGGAGGATCACCTTGTTGTGGTGACGGGGCTCAAAGCAAAACCAGTTGCCTCACATATTCTGATGGCCAGCATGCTTCTAATAGGTTTGAACACTCCAACAGCTTCCTCTCTCACCAACACCCCTTCTCCCCTCTCAACACTCTTTAAAGTGTAGATAAGGGGTGCCGTTGTCAAAGGCTTGTCCCTCAATATCTGTACCTGACCTGACCTGACATCATCAGCTTTTAAGGGGAGATTTGTATTAATTAAATTGTGTATAAATTTACTTCTCCATTATTTTTTTCTTCCCTAGACTTCCATCAAGCTTTAAACAAACAAAAATTGTGCATTTTCAGTAGACAAATTACCCGGTCAAAGGCCGGTTCCTCCTAAATTACAGACTCGATATCGCTCTTCATGAAAATATCGACACCTAAATGGCACAGGTCTTAAAATCACCAAACTAATGGGGCGACTGTCTAATAATCTCAAAACTAATGGGATTAAACATGAGGGAGAAAGGGTCCAGAAAACCCTCCCTTAAGAAAGTAGAAAGTGTGTACAATAACTTGAAAGACAAATTATACCCTACCTTGTGAGGATTCGAACCCAAGACACTAGCATCTATTTTGAAGCATCATCTCCACTACAGTATGGCGTTGGGGTGATGGCTGTCATTATATTTGAGTATTCTGAGTTCGAATCCTAACAAGGTAGAGTATATGTAAATGTTATACCCACACATTGTAATGGGATTAATACTTAGAAGAAAGGAAAGGAAGATCATAGACAATAAATGGGTTTAATGATAAGAGAGAGAGAGAGAGAGAGAGAGAGAGAGAGAGAGAGAGAGAGAGAGAGAGAGAGAGAGAGAGAGACAGACAGACAGACACAGAGAGAGATAGAGAGCAAGAGCAAGAGATATCGAGAGCAAGAGAGAGAGAGAAAGAGAGAGAGAGAGAGAGAGAGAGAGAGAGAGAGAGAGAGAGAGAGAGAGAATGAAGAAGTTAGAGATGAACTATGATACTATTAAAAAGGTACACGAACCAACCCACTTGTTCCCAGCTGTCCTACAAGTACCATTAATATTCAACACGCCTTTTGTTTTCATCATATATTTAACTTGTTTTTTGTTCTTCTTATTATCTTACGCTGATCTCTATCCTTCTCTGGCTAACTATATATGATTACATTCAGATTAGGAAGGATGGGTGCGAGTAGGATGATTTATTGATATTGTTTGTACCACTATTATATATTTCTACGGGTCGTGGCTTAACTTAAGGGGCTAGTGGTGGCTTTTTTGTCCTATTAATTAATTTATTCAATTTATTTTATAGTTTCCTTGCTAGTCATCCCTCAAACTTAGAAAAACATCCCCTAGAATAGATACATTTGAAAACATTTCGGTTGAAAAACTTCCCAGCCGAAGGCCGACTACTCTGTTAATTATAGGCTCGTTATCGCTCGCCAGGAAATAATTGACACCTAAATGGCACGATAGGTTTTAAAATTGACAACGAAATGGGACGAAAGGTTTTAAAATCGCCAAACTAATAGGCCTAACGTTTTAAAATCTGAAAACTAATAAGGCTTATCATGAGGGAGAAAGGGGCCATAAAAAGCAGCCCATCCCCTCTTACTAAGAACGGGTAATTTTATCCAGACAAAAAACGAAAGCAACGCCATCGTACAAAACAAAGGTAAATATTGAACTTTTTGCTAGTTACTAAAAGGTTTATTATTCAACGTTTTTGCGAGTTAAGGGGGGTCACAGGCTTTTTTTCGCCTTCTCTCTCTTTCTCTGGCTTGTATCTATTCGGCCTAATTCAGCCTACTGTTTTAAGACGTTTACTCCCATCCAGGTGTCGAGCAAGCCAGCATATGTTTAAAGTTTTTGACAGCAGGCTAAATTTGTACATTTTTCGATAGAAAATTTCTCCGGCGAAGCCGGATTTCTCCATACAATGCTGGTTCGCTATCGCTTACCAGGAAGAAATTGACACCTGGATGGGGATAAACGTCTTACAACAGTAGGCTGAATGGGGCCGAATGAATACAAGCCAGAGAATGAGAGAAAAAAAAAGCCTGTCACCCCCCTTAATAGAGCCAAGACCGAGGTTATTTATTTATTTATTGACCTCTAGTGGCGGCCCTTTGCATAAATATTATGACCACGACAACATGATTGGTTCTTCGATTGTGCGGAGAAGCAGTGGCGAGTTTTGTGAATTTAGTGTACAGTAGCTTTCATAATATGCTTATACAATTTGAGAATGTTAATAAAAAGTCGGCTTTATCTAATAGTAAATAACATGATTGTACTGATAGCGGCATTATGAGAAGTATATATATTCCTTCTCAAAAAATATTGTTGAGAACATTATTGCACTCGCACATCCAACTATACGTGGGCTTGTATGATATTATATTATTATGTTTAGCGTTTACTAGGATTTTGTTCGATCCATTCATACCCTTACCTGCACATTACATATCCATATACTCAAGTACTGCAAACAATCAGGCTATATGTATCGACGTGATCATTAAGGGGAGAATTTTTAATTATTTTATTTATATAATATATATATATATATATATGTATACTGTACATACTGTATATATATATATATATATATATATATATATATATATATATATATATACCGGGTATATATATATATATATATATATATATATATTTTTTTTTTTTTTTTAGTTTCCTCCCTAGAACTCCATCAAGATTAAATAAGATACCCTCAAGACCCCCATTCAAGATATGTGTTAATTTGTTGGTAGAAAATATCCCTGACCGAAGGCCGGTTCCTCCTCAATTGCAGGCTTGTTATCGCTCGCCAGGAAAACATCGACACCTAAATGGCACGAAAGCTCTTAACATTGACAAAGAGATGATACGAGTTGTCTTAAAATCGCCAAACTAACGGGTTGAACGTCTTAAAATGTTCACCACTATTGGGGCTAAGCATATAGGGAGGAGGGGGTCCAGATAAAAAAACCTTAACGTTGATACTTACATTTTCTAAGCGGTTTCGGGTTGAACAGAAAATATATATTATTTTCCTGATACATGTATTATTTTCCTGATACATGTATTATTTTCCTGATACATGTATTATTTTCCTGATACATGTATTATTTTCCTGATACATGTATTATTTTCCTGATACATGTATTATTTTCCTGATACATGTATTTCATAAATTTCTTTGAAGTTTTCTGAGGAATTATTAACCGCGACTGTACATTCCTGAAGGTGTGCTGCAGGTGTGTAATGTTCGTAGCTTCTATTGGCACATAGTTATCCAAATCACCACCCATAACAAGGGGCGACGCGCTCCTCGGTGCCGCTAGAAGAGTGGCGAACACATCACAAGGTATCACAAGGTAAGGTAGCACGAAAAAAAGACTTGATACACACACACACACACACACACACACACACACACGCAGACACAATAACGAGCATGTTCACTCCCGCAATACAACTAGAGTAAGTACACACTCCCTAACCAATATATTCAATTACAGTATTAGCTTGCTTTAGTCTACACGTACTCCCACAAGTGTATCTGCGTATGTACTATGATGGTCACTCAGGCACCTTACGGCCGCCAAAGGTCGCATGTGGCCTCGTAGTTAAGGTAGAAGAAGCATTCTACTGTACAATTATTATTGTAATTGATTAAACACACACACACACACACACACACACACAACCACTATCACACACACACACACACACACAACCACTATCACACACACGCACACAACCACTATCACACACACACACACACACACACACAACCACTATCACACACACGCATACACTCATAACCACTATCACACACACACAGGCACATACACACGAAAACAAAAAAACACACACACACACACACATACACCTATTGCTTATTTACAGATAAAGTGATAAGTATACGTAGACGCCTAGACGGAGACAAACATACTGTACAGTATACGTAGACGGAGACAAACATACTGTATAGTATACGTAGACGGAGACAAACATACTGTACAGTATACGTAGACGGAGACAAACATACTGTACAGTATACGTAGACGGAGACAAACACACTGTATAGTATACGTAGACGGAGACAAACATTCTGTATAGTATACGTAGACGGAGACAAACACACTGTATAGTATACGTAGACGGAGACAAACATACTGTATAGTATACGTAGACGGAGACAAACATACTGTATAGTATACGTAGACGGAGACAAACATACTGTATAGTATACATAGACGGAGACAAACATTCTGTATAGTATACGTAGACGGAGACAAACATACTGTATAGTATACGTAGACGGAGACAAACATACTGTATAGTATACGTAGACGGAGACAAACATTCTGTATAGTATACGTAGACGGAGACAAACATACTGTATAGTATACGTAGACGGAGACAAACATACTGTATAGTATACGTAGACGGAGACAAACATACTGTATAGTATACGTAGACGGAGACAAACATTCTGTATAGTATACGTAGACAGAGACAAACATACTGTATAGTATACGTAGACGGAGACAAACATTCTGTATAGTATACGTAGACGGAGACAAACATACTGTATAGTATACGTAGACGGAGACAAACATACTGTATAGTATACGTAGACGGAGACAAACATACTGTATAGTATACGTAGACGGAGACAAACATTCTGTATAGTATACGTAGACGGAGACAAACATACTGTATAGTATACGTAGACGGAGACAAACATACTGTATAGTATACGTAGACGGAGACAAACATTCTGTATAGTATACGTAGACGGAGACAAACATACTGTATAGTATACGTAGACGGAGACAAACATACTGTATAGTATACGTAGACGGAGACAAACATACTGTATAGTCAAATGTAGTAAAACTCACTAGAAAATTGAAAACTCCTAGCGAGTTTTACTACATAATTTGATCACACGTATTTGTGATTTAACCTCCATATAGTTAAATATTTATGAAGCCAAATAAATACATTGAGCGTATGTTGATCTAATGATATCTAAAAGTTGAAGAATATTTTGTTTACTAACAACAACAAAATTGAATATAAAGTGCCCCACAAACCCCCGCCATAAACTACTTCTCCACTCCCCCCCACACACAGTTCCACTCTGGTCTGACCATTGATGAATATATGCATCAAGTACAGTCACGTTCAGGAGTTGTTTCATATCTACATTATTTTATTTTAGGTTTGGTTATCTTTAAAACTTTAATAAACGATTGAAATACTACTATCTACTACTACTACTACTTTTTTTTCTACTACTTTGATTTGTATTTAATATTGTACATACTTTATATTTTACAAACATCAGATATTACTCTATTCCTACTATTCTACTATATTACTACTCTACACCATGCAACTTCAATCCAGTCGCCTCCCTATTTGACCCTCTGCCACCGCTGCCTCGTAGTCCACGTCTGCCACTGTCGCTGGTTGTGGTGCAGACAGTCTTGTTCCCTGCAGGCATAGTAGTACTGATCTGAGCAATGAGAAATTTAGACGGCACCTCATCCAGGCTACAACGTGGCTCCTGGGCTGTTGCTTCTTCTCTGCGATGATCTTATCAAACCTTGAATAGAAGCACTGGGCCCTGGGTCCCATCCCTCCAGATGTGGTGAAGACTAGTTGGGTAAAGCTGCCTTGTTCGATATTTAAGATCCTTTCCCCATATGCCCTGACCTTCTCTTGTTCGTTCCTCTTGTGTGCAGCATCCAGAGACAGCTCTCTGTAGCTATGGGCCATTGGGTCAAATATTCTTATGTCAAAGAACGCTCGCTGTGCACTTGTCCAAAAACCTCTTGCACTAACGTCCACTCGTGCTTCATTGGATGTGTTGGCCGTCCTGTGCTGCACGATCTCTCCATCCAAGGGAATGAGTGATGGTTCGCGCACCACATCTTGACACACCTCCCTGAGCATGTTCGCCGTTACATCCCTTATTTCATCGTGCCTGATGCTGATGAATCCTCCCTTCTTACATATCATACAGTGGTCTGCATCGTTGTTAATTCCACAAACGCATCGATCGGGCAGTCCTTTAATCGGCCAACCATACCTCAGTGCAATAGCATCATTAAATTCTTGTTTGTTGAGATTGAAGCCTTTTGCCTTGATTGGTAGTGTTGCCACCCAATTTGAAGCACCCGTTTCTTGTGCTATTTGTATTTTTCTTGTTAGTCTCAGGGAAAGTTGTCCCATCAATTGTGCCAGGTAATTTTTACGTGAGTTTTGCCTCTCTGACGTGATGGTGTTTCTGATGTTGTAGATGTCTGCCTGGTCCACTTCACCGTCCGAATTTTGTGCTACGATACGGTCAGTGAGAGATCCTGTTATCTTTACCGAGTTCAGGTATTCCATTGTCGCCCTCTTCACCAGGTTGATGATTCCCAGTCCTCCCAACCTAGAAGGCAGTGCGAGCAAACTCCCTCTCTGTATCACTCGGGGTGTGCGACTTTACCCATGCTGGGATGAGTTTGTCTCTGATGGCATCTTCCAGCATTTGAAGTAATGCACTCACGTTTGGAACAGTTCGCATCAAGTAGGTCCAGCGATATTTGACCCCATATGTAATTTTTTTTTTTTTTTTTTGAGACAATGAACGGAGGAAGGAAAAACACAGATAAAACAAAAAGGTCCATGTGCCTAAAGGCATCCTCCATTCATAAAATGTTTGTAACAACTGGATTTAAACTTTTGTAGTTTGTAAGTTTGTGGAAAGCAACTCGAGGGAAGTGAATTCCAAAGAGTAGTAGTTCTAGGGATAAATTAATTTTGATAAGCAGAAGTTCTGCATTGTGGAGGAGAAAGTGTAAATTCATGGGCGCTCTCAGCTGCCCTAGTTCTACGGGGAAAGATGTGGAGAGGCGGCACAATTGAAGCAAGTTCCTCGCAACAATTGCTGTGAAAATATCTGTAGAATAATGCAAGAGATGCAACGTTTCTTTGTATGGATAATGTAGGAAGGTCCTGTGTGATTGCAGGGTTATTGATTAATCTAATAGCTTTATTTTGAATTTTGTCCAACTGCCTCAATGCAACCACTCCATTTCCAATCCACAGAGGTGAACAGTAATCCGTCTGAGAACGCACATGACTTTTATATATTACGGCCAACTGCTCGTCAGTGAAGAATTCTCGAAATCTGTACAGGAGTCCCAGGTTTTTAGAGGCATTCTTAGCAATGCTTCTAACATAATGTGTCCAGCTCAAGTTAGTAGTTAATGTTACACCGAGAATGTCAATACTAGGGGAAGTGGGAATATTTACATCATTAAAAAATATATGGGAGTCAGTGAGATTCTGTCGGTTAGAAAATTGAATGTACTTGGTTATCTGTGCATTAAAGGAAACTAGATTCTTTTGTCCCCATTCATTAATTCTAGAAAGGTCCTGGTTCAGAGAAATTGCAGTGTTTATTTTTGAATTTATAAGATCGGGTTGGGTGAAAGAATTGGTAAATGTGAAGGAACTGTGGAGTGTTGAGTCATCTGCGTAGGAATGTATTGGATTATGAGTGGTAGATATGAGATCATTGATATGAATGAGGAACAGAGTTGGGGCCAAAACTGATCCCTGGGGAACACCAGCATTTATTGAGTGAAATTGAGAATAAAGGCCATCTACCATTACACATATTTTTCTGTTATGAAGATAAAAAGAAATTAGTGGAACTAATGATGCAAGGCCATAGTGTGACATCTTCGACAATAAGGATTGCTGCCAGACTCTATCAAATACCTTTGATATATCCAGTGCTATTGTATGTGTTTCACCATGTTGGTCTGTAGCTTGGTTGATTTGATGCGTAAGAAGGCAAAGAATGTCTGCAGTTGATCGACATCGTCTAAAACCATATTGCCTATCACTGATTAATTTATTATTCTCAAGATGCTTAATTATGTGATTATTTAATATAATTTCAAAGACTTTACCAAGAGTGGAAGTTATAGCTATTTGTCTGTAGTTTGATGGATCTGAAGAGGCACCTTTTTTAGGAACTGGATGGATATTTGCTTCTCTCCAGGGTACTGGGAAGCATGAGGTATGAGTACACAGACGGAAATTTTTTGCCAATACAGGAGCGAGCACCAAGGAGCAATTTTTAAGTACTATTGGAGGAATTTCATCTGGATCAGGAGCCTTATCTACTGAGAGATTCTGCAAAATAGTTTTGACATGTCTGGTGTGGATCTTAAGTGAGGGAATTTCAGGCGAATTAAAATTAAGTACAGGGACATCTTGATTTATTTCATCTATGGTTGAGTTGGTGGAGAAAATATCCGCAAGAAGGTTAGCTTTACCTCGTGGGTCACTTACAAGATTGCCAGTCGGAGATTTTAATGGTGGAATGGATGAAGCAGTAGTGAAGTTGGATTTGAATGAGTTAAGAGTAGACCAAAATATTTTGTTATCATTTGGATTATTTAGAAGTTTATTTGCCTGCTTGTGGAGAAAGTTTGATTTAGTTAGGTTTAATACAGTTTTGGCATGATTTCTGATGTTTCTAAAGTAATTAAAGGCTTCATGTGTTTTTGATCTTGTGTATGCATTGTAGGCTATTGCTTTATGTTCAGTTACTCTAGCACAATTATGGTCAAACCATTTAGGTGAATTAGATCTTTTACTGTACTTTTGATGAGGAATAAAAGTTTCCATTCCAATTTTTACAAAATCTTGTATGTGGCTCAAGGTGGTGTGTGCATCATTAGAAAATAAAGAGGTCCAGGGAATATCAATAAAGAAACCTTGAAGACCTTCCCAGTCTGCCCTATCGTAATGTCATTTAGTCACCAAAACAGGTTCAGAGTGGGAAGGTGTGGTAGGTGATAGACAGGTGGCCTATATCAGACAGTGATCAGAAGATCCAAGCGGGGACCTCACTGTAACATCATAATTTTCTGAATTGGTTGTTAAAAATAAGTCCAGTAGGTGGGAATTATGATTAGGATTATCTAGTACACGGGTGGGTTGGTTGACTAGTTGAGTGAGATTAAATGAGTCTGCAAATAGCTCACATTCAAGACCAGCATCATGCCGAATGCCGAATGCCGAATACGTAGCCTGTGGTTCCGTCTTTGCAATATTGGCCAGTTTTCAATTTCTTTTACCCACTCCTTGACCTTCTCCTCTGTGTATTGGTTCTTGAACTCTTCCGTGCCGATCACCGCCCCAAGGTGACGCTGTCCTTCCTTTGTTACGACTACTTCATTACGCTGAAAGCTTCTACAGCACTTTCATAATGTTCTGGTTTTACTATTAGTATTGACTTGCTGGCATTTGGATGGTACCCTATTTCTGGGCCTACACTTGATACATGCTCCCATCAGTGCTTGAGATCGTTGACTTTTCCCCCTCCAGTGAGATCGTCTGCATAGGCCACCTGCTTGACATGCGTCACCTCATGGCTTGTTAAGGTTAGCAACACTGAGAGACCTAATGCATACATTGCCATTGCTATGGGGTCACCTTGTGTGGTTCCTTCCATTGATTTCAGAGCTGATCCACGTTGTGTGTTCTGGTTGTTTACTATGAAGAGGTCGGCAGGCTGTTTATAGGTGTTCTCTACATATATAGGTGGCAAAGCTGGGGAATTTTACCTTGATGTTATGTATTGCTGTTTTTCTGGTTATAATTACGTCACCGGTACAGAAGGGCTTAAAGCGCACGGACATAACCTAAAATAGCAAGCTATCCATATTGAATTAAAGTTGTGAAAATCGGGAACAACTTTTGACCCTGCCTGTACGTCATTTATCAGATAACCCAAACTAAAAAGTTGTTTGATTTGCACATCATAGTCGTAAACATATACACCGTCTTATTTGTATCTTGCTTTATGTATCTTTTGTTATCGGAATATAGCTTGAACATCAATAAGTAAATCATCTGGAGGAAGAAAGAGCCAAACAAAGAAATATGTCTTATATCTTTACTGATAGGGTCAACGAGAGAGAGAGAGAGAGAGAGAGAGAGAGAGAGAGAGAGAGAGAGAGAGAGAGAGAAAGAGAGGGGGGGGGGACGAGAAAGAGAGAGAGAGAGAGAGCCATTTCACTTGTCAATGATTTTCCTCTCTTCTTTTCTTATTTTTTCTCTTTTTTTCTCTCTCTGGATCCGTCTGCCGTAATTTTTGCCGCTCGCTTCACTGGGTTCGAACATGATCGGGAAATATAGTGGGGTTCAATTTAACCTCTGGCATTCCGATCAAGACGGTTGGTTTTCTTCTTGCTACCGCCAAGTGATTTTATTTACATTTTTGTATTCCGCTGGTATTCTATAGACTATCTATACTAAAATATAGCCGTAAATTAACTGCACATGAACGTAAATTGTGACTTCAACAACCTTATTCAGTATTATGTTTTATTATATTATATTATGTTTTATTATTTACAGTATGGCAATAACGCATTAATTTTGGAGATGCTTGATAATAACAACTAATATTTATTAAGATGAATAAAGTAAAAGTACGAAACTGTTAAGGGGGAGAGGGGTAGTTTGCTCCCTATTCCTCCAGCAAGCTTTGAAAACAAAACAAACCAATCTTCGAAATAAATTTGTAAAAAACATTGACAGATAAATGTCTCGGCCAAGGGCCGATTCCTCCTAAATTACATGTTCGTTATGGCTCGCCAAAAAACATCGACAGCTAATTGGCACGAAAGGTCTTAATATTGGCAAATATATGGGGTGACAGGTCTTAAAATCGCCAAAATAATGGAACAAACGTCTTCAAAGCTCAAAACTAATGGGGCTAAGCATGAGGGACAAAGGGTGTCCAGCAAAAACAAAATCCTGCCCTTTATGCCAAGTTTTCTTTATTAACAATATACAGTATTTCGCTACAGAATCATGATATTAGCCGAGTAGTCAATATTGATACGTGACAATATACCGTCAACTAAGAAAAACCAGATGTTAGGTGTTAGTGAGAGGTTTTGTTAAGTTAGTCCAGCCTTGTCAATTATAGTTTTATCCTAATTTATATTACTTTGATTCTTAACTTGCTTTAAAAATGTGTCCAATAACAGCCATAATTCAACTTTAAGGTGAAAGGGTTAAGAATTATAGTCAAAGAGTTATTCAATTGACAATCCAGGAACCTCTTAGAAATATGTGTGGGTGTGCGTGTGTTTTTGTTTGTGTGTGTGTGTGTGTGTGTGTGTGTGTGTGTGTGTGTGTGTGTGTGTGTGTTTTAAGTATATAGAGTAAAATACAGGAAATTAATAAAGGATTTGAATAATTGATAACTGAGATCCTGGTGTGTGTGTGTGTGTCTGTGTGTGTCTGTGTGTGTGTGTGTGTGTGTGTGTATTCAATACTTTGCTCTACCCCGTGCCTACACCAATAGATTCGATGAGTGAAGTTAGTGGTTTTCCAACCTGGCACCTGCTTGTTGATCATAGCTTTATGTTTTACATAATTTAGTGTAGTGCCTAAACACATACAGCGCTAAATAAAAGGTATATATTTCTAAGATCAACAACAACAACAACAACAACAACAACAACAACAACAACAACAACAGCAGCAGCAGCATTATCAACAACAACAACAAAACAAGTATATTACCAGTGTGTACCAATCATAAACTTTAATAAAACTGTAAGCCAAAATCATAAAACATAAAACCATATAATGAAAAACATTCATAGACTTCCTTAATCGACGCAGGTAAAATAATCTACATTTAAATTGAATTGAAATGAAGATGGAGACGACGTTGCTTGGATAAAAACAATGGCAGAAGACAAATGAGATTGTGGAGAGGGTGGACATGCGGGATCACTGGATAAAATACTGCAGGGTAAAGAGTGTGTGTGGCAGGACTAATCTGTGTGTAAAGAGAAGGAGAGAGAGAAAGAGAGAGAGAGAGAGAGAGAGAGAGAGAGAGAGAGAGAGAGAGAGAGAGAGAGAGAGAGAGTATAGAGTGAGTTAGTGTGTGAGAGTGAGAGAGAGAGAGATGACTTCTTACTGTATTATTGCGTAAGAGAGGGAGAGAGTGTTAGGACAAATTTTGTGTAAGGAGAGAGAGAGAGAGAGAGAGAGAGAGAGAGAGAGGTTGTAATTACACATCAATAATGTTTATAATTACCGGTTGAATTTCTATCGAGTCCCTTTTCGTCATGACCTGTAAACCTTGTCAGTCAAAAAACTACATTATTCACTATTAGCCTGCCACAACATTAAATGATTTATGTTAATAAGCCCTATTAGTGTCAAACGGATACACATATAGAGTTCTGTGATTGTTTTATATGATTTTCTCCTACATTCACTCTTTTCAGTCTTTTACACTCTCTCTACCACTCTATTTTACACTCTCTCTACCACTCTATTTTACACTCTCTCTACCACTCTATTTTACACTCTCTCTACCACTCTATTTTACACTCTCTCTACCACTCTATTTTACACTCTCTCTACCACTCTATTTTACACTCTCTCTACCACTCTATTTTACACTCTCTCTACCACTCTATTTTACACTCTCTCTACCACTCTATTTACACTCTCTCTACCACTCTATTTTACACTCTCTCTACCACTCTATTTTACACTCTCTCTACCACTCTATTTTACACTCTCTCTACCACTCTATTTTCATATCAATTGTTTTAGCCATGCAGCCACGCCATTTAAGAACAGCTCTCGGAATCAAATAGACAAAAACCCAATTACCCGGTACTATTCACAGGTTCTATCTAATTTATATATAATGTTGTAATGATGGCCAGATTATAATTAAATGGCACCACAGTACTGAATGGATTAAAATAAATCCTATATCAGCAAAACCTCCCCCCACCCACCCCTACCCACACACACACACACACACACACACACACACACACACACACACACACACACACACACACACACACACACACACACACACACACACACACAAATACACACACACACACACACACACACACAAATACACACACACACACTCACACACTCACACACACACACACACACTCGTATACCAGTAAGGATCCGCCTGGTAAGTTAGCTGTTGTACCCGTTCTGTGTTCCGTGCCAGACTCCAATATAATGACAAGGTTTAGTAAGAGCTACGAGGTTCAGGCTATCAAGGGGATGGTCGGGAGGCAGTAAGTAGATCAAGGAAAAAAGAAATTGGGTGCATGGTTTCAGTTGGTTTGATTAAGGGAGCCCTCCTCGCTTTTGTTTTATCTTTCTCTCCCTCTCTCATTGGCTTGTATCCATTCGGCCCCATTCAGCCTACTGTTTTAAGACGTTTACCCCCATCAAGGTGTCAATATTTTCCTGGCGAGCGGTAGCGAGCCACCATATATATATTTTTGTTATGACAGCAAGCTAGATTTGTAAATTTTTCGATAGAAAAATTTCTCCGGCGAAGCCGGATTTCTCCATACAATGCTGGATCGCTATCGCTCGCCAGGAAGAAATCGACACCTGGATGGGGATAAACGTCTTAAAACAGTTGGCTGAATGGGGCCGAATGGATACAGGCCAGAGAAAGAGATAAAAGGAGAGAAAGATAAGAAAAGCCGGTGGCCCCCTTAACGTACACATGAACGCATGCAGAACCAGACACGCACGTATTCGTTTGCGCAAACACGCACACATATTATATAAACATACACATACATACACAGTCCCCATTAACCCCTTCTGTACTGGCAACGTCTTTTTAACTCTATTCTGGCTATTATTAGACGATATTATTCAGTTTAAAACACCCTACAGCAATTAACAGGCTTCGAACTATCTCATTTAACCATTGTTACTACCACAGATCCTTATTAAACTGCACAAAATCTTCCACATACTCCTAAAATGAAACTAAATGGACGTCGCCGGTACGGAAGGGATTAACAGGCTACACCGAGCGTCTGTGGTAGCCTCTTTCTAGCTGACTGACCACATAGACCATACCCTAACAACAATGATGTGCCTCCCTATACTGCTCATGCCATTGCTAACAAACACAATCCTGACACATAGTCCTATACAGAACTATCCCAAGGAACGTAACATTATCTTAACATTATCTGATCTGACCTCTTGTGGTTTATGATGATATACAGTAGTTTGTTTAAGGGATCATGGACCGGTTTTCTGGACCACTTTTTCCCTCATGTTTAGCCCCATTAGTTTTCAGATGTTAAGATGTTTGCCCCATTAGTTAGTCGATTTCAAGACCTTTCGCCCCATTTCTTCGTCAATATTTAGACCTTTCGTGCAATTTAGGTGTCGATTTTTTCTCTGGCGAACGATAGTGAGCCTGTAATGTTCGAAGAACCGGCCTCCTTCGGCCGGGAAATTTGTCTACCGAAAAATGTACACATTAATCTAGAAGGGGAATCTAATGGATGTTTTTTTTTTAATTTGATGTAGGTCTAGGGAGGAAACTAGAAAAATAGTGAATACATGCAAAAATCGCCCAAAAAGTGAACCATCCCCCCTTAATTAAAATTATGGATTTTGCTTGTTTCTTTCATTGTCGAGCAATGGAGTTACTCTTTTCATACCCATTGAATGTTAACAGTATTGCAATAGGATACTTTATAATGTTAACAGTATTGCAATAGGATACTTTATAATGTTAACAGTATTGCAATAGGATACTTTATAATGTTATCAGTATTGCAATAGGATACTTTATAATGTTAACAGTATTGCAATAGGATACTTTATAATGTTAACAGTATTGCAATAGGATACTTTATAATGTTAACAGTATTGCAATAGGATACTTTATAATGTTATCAGTATTGCAATAGGATACTTTATAATGTTAACAGTATTGCAATAGGATACTTTATAATGTTAACAGTATTGCAATAGGATACTTTATAATGTTAACAGTATTGCAATAGGATACTTTATAATGTTAACAGTATTGCAATAGGATACTCTATAATGTTAACAGTATTGCAATAGGATACTTTATAATGTTAACAGTATTGCAATAGGATACTCTATAATGTTAACAGTATTGCAATAGGATACTCTATAATGTTAACAGTATTGCAATAGGATACTCTATAATGTTAACAGTATTGCAATAGGATACTCTATAATGTTAACAGTATTGCAATAGGATATATACTCTATAATCACGCCTTTGAGTGATATAAGTTTAACAGTATTGCAATAGGATACTCTATAATCACACCTTTGAGAGATATAAGTTTAACAGTATTGCAATAGGATACTCTATAATCACACCTTTGAGAGATATAAGTTTAACAGTATTGCAATAGGATACTCTATAATCACACCTTTGAGAGATATAAGTTTAACAGTATTGCAATAGGATACTCTATAATCACACCTTTGAGTGATATAAGTTTAACAGTATTGCAATAGGATACTCTATAATCACACCTTTGAGTGATATAAGTTTAACAGTATTGCAATAGGATACTCTATAATCACACCTTTGAGTGATATAAGTTTAACAGTATTGCAATAGGATACTCCATAATCACACCTTTGAGAGATATAAGTTTTGTTTTCCAAGTATAATGTAAATTTGGGAGGGAAAAGGGAGCGTCTTCTTTGTGTTAACCCCTTCAGCATTCGAGGACGCATTTTCACTTTAAGGGGGTAGTACTCGCTTTTTCTGGACCCCCTTCTCCCTCATGTTTAGCATATTAGTTTTGAGGTTTTAAGACGTTCGTTCCTTTAGTTTGGCGATTTTGAGACCTTTCGCCTCATTTTGTTGTCAATATTAAGACCTTTCGTGCCCTTTAGGTGTCGATTTTTTTTCCTGGCGAGCGATAACGAGCCTCTAATTTTAGAAGGAAGCGGCCTTCGACCGGGAAAT
Organism: Paralithodes platypus; assembly: GCA_032716605.1. NCBI lineage: Eukaryota > Metazoa > Arthropoda > Malacostraca > Decapoda > Lithodidae > Paralithodes > Paralithodes platypus. Next base: position 17,863,515 of record CM064552.1, on the reverse strand, counting down.
TTTTCTACCGAAAAATTTACAAATTTATCTTGAAAGGGGGTTTAGGTTTTTTTTCTTCTAAGTTTGATGGAGGTCTAGCGAGGAAGCTCAAAAATAAATAAATAAATATATATATAGACCAAAAACCAAGCACTACCCCCTTAATTGGCTTATATTAGACAATAGTATTCAATTTGCCAAGGTCCTCAGGGAATCAAAGGGGTAAAGTCGTATCTCCATAAACTCTCGGGCTCTCACAACGCCTTCCTATTCTGAAAAAAATCGTCTACTAATAGCCAGCATAAAAGAAGGACAGCCTTCCTCGTTTCTTGAAAGGGTTAATGGGAGATGGCCCGTTTTCTTTGGTCCCCCTTCTTCCTCATGTATAAACCGATTACAGTTCAAATTTGATGACGTTCGGCCCACTAGTTTGGCGATTTTAAGACCTTTCGCCCGATTTATTTGTCAATTTAAGACTTTTCGTGTTATTTAGGTGTCGATTTTTTCCTGGCAAGCGATAGCGAGCATGTCATTTAAGAGGAACCGGCCTTCGGCCGGGACATTTTTCTATCGAAAAATGTACAAATTTATCTTGAAGGAAGGTCTTGGGTGGGTGTTTTTTTTTAGCTTAATGGAAGTCTAGGGAAGAAACTAATAAAAATAATAAAAAGATACGTTAATGAGCAAATAAAACCGACCCATCTCCCCTTAAGCATACGGTCGATATAGATCCTCCTCAAACCATATCCTCTTTCCCACCTCGACCCTCAAGCAAAACACACACACACTTATTTTTAAGCAAGTATACTCTATTAGTAGACGAAATTACTTTAAAGTGACGTTACCTTTAGAAATGGGAATGGTAGTTCGTGTATTATCTGTAAATAACACTCAACCCCCCCAGTATTCACACACATATATACATACACACAAACACACACACCTACACACACACGCACACACATACATACACACGCACACACACACCAACACGCACACGTTCCACTCATAAACTCCCTCCATGCCTGCGAAAAACTGCCGCCTATTCCTCTTAATAATAATAGAACACCCGGGGATCCGTAAATCTTGATCCTCCTCCAGTTTAGCTACCCCCCCTCCCCCCCCCCTCCTCCCCACTTCCCCCGCGACCTCTCGTGACCCGGGCAGCTTCTTCTGTAGGGCCCCACCTGGTCATTATCTTATACCCAACAGGCGCGCGGTGCGTGTTATCTCGGTCGACCCTCATGAGTTAGATGTATGTAATTTGTTTAAGGAGGGTCACCGGCTCTTTTTTTTAATCTTTCTCTCCTTTTCTCTCTTTCCCTGGCTTGTTTCCATTCGGCCCCATTCAGCCAACTGTTTTAAGACGTTTATCCCCATCCAGGTGTCGATTTCTTCCTGGCGAGCGATAGCGAGCCAGCAGTGTATGGAGAAACCCGGCTTCGACGGAGACATTTTTCTATCGAAAAATGTACAAATTTAGCTTGCTGTCAAAACAAAAATATATACAGTATATGTTGTCTCGCTACCGCTCGCCAGGAAAATATTGACACCTGAGTGGGGGTAAACGTCTTAAAACAGTAGGCTGAATGGGGCCGAATAAATACAAGCCAAAGAGAGAGGAAGAGAAAGAGAAAATAAGCGAGGTTGGCTGCCTTAAGAGTATTTGCTTTAGACTTACAGTTGGTACGGTTCTAGAGGTTAGATATATATATATTTTAGCTTTGGTGTAATTTTAGACCGGCACGCAAGTAGAGTGTTAGATTTACACTACAGTATATAAATCTTATGCAGTATTTACTGTATATAAATATATATATATATATATATATATATATATATATATATATATATATATATATATATATATATATATATATATATATACCGGTATATATATACTGTATGTATATATTATATATACCGGTATATATATACTGTATATATATAATTATTTTGTCTATGTGAATGAGGGAGACAAAAGGCATAACTACCTGCAGCGAGTGCCTCCCCCAGTTTTGAAAGAGTGACAGTGCCAAAATCAAGGGACGTTCGAGTTAAAATGCCTGAACACACGGTGTTTGAAGCAATTTAAGTCATAGGAATAGGGAAATACTGATTCTGGGAGAGAGTTCTAGAGCTCAGCAGTTGAATATAAGAAAGTCTGAGAATAGCGTTTCACTCTTGGGTTGGAGAGTTGCACAGAGTAGGGGTGGGATTGTGTTGCAAGGCGGGTACTACGTACCCGCCTTGCACTGTGCACTGTGCACTGTGCCCCTGTACAGAGCAAGAAGCTGCACAGGGGTAAAGAACCCCTTGAGGCGGTTGAGCACACCCAGCTTCTGGGAGGCTGCCTCAGTAAGACTGGTAATATGGTCCTTCCAAGTAAGAGCAGAAGAAAAAGAGACACCGAGAATATTGAGAGAAGATTAAGGATTGATTTTTGTATTGTTGAAGAATATGAGATAGTCCTCTGGAGGTTCCTGACGGGTAGTAAGATGGATAAATTGGGTCTTGGAAGCATTAAATGCAACAAGGTTTTCTCTACCCCAATTGGAAATAGTAGCTAGATCAGAAGATAAGTGTTTTATGGTTTCATTATGTTTGATTTTGAGGGACTGCTGGCCGGGGCGTTCTGGAAAAGTAATTGAGTAGTGTAAGGTAGAGTCATCTGCATATGAATGGATGGGACTGGATGTACAGTTTAGAAGATGGAAATTAGAAAGAGAATAGGAGATAGGACAGAACCCTGAGGAACACGGGAATTGATAGGATGAGGAAGTGAGCAATGGCCGTCCTCAACCGCAGCTGTGGAACGGCCGGAAAGGAAATTAGCGACAAAGGCACAGATGGAGGGATAGAAACCGAAGGAGGGTAGTTTGGAAATTAAAGATATGTGCCAGACTCTATCGAAGGCCTTCGATATGTCTAGTGCAACAGAAAAAGTCTCCCGAAAGTTGGATGACCAAGAGTTAGTAAGATATGAAAGAAGATCACCAGTAGAGCGACCCTTAAGGAAGCCATACTGGCGATCTGAGAGCAGATTATGAGAAGAAAAATGCTTAAGAAATTTGGAAGCAAGAATAATTTTAAAAACTTTAGAGATACAAGAGATGAGAGCAATTGGACGATAGTTGGAGGGTTGAGAGCGGTCACCCTTCTTTGGGACAGGTTGAATGAGAGCAAACTTCTAGCAAGAAGGGAAGACGTTAGAGGAGAGACAGAGACGAAAGAGTTTGCCTAGGCAGGGGGTCAGCACGGAAGCACAGTGTTTGAGTACAACAGGAGGAATACCGTCCGGACCATACGCCTTCTTAGTATTAAGCCCAGAGAGGGTAGAAAGTACATCTTTAGATGAGATAAGGATATTAGGAATAAGTAGGAGAGAGGGGGGTGGAGAGGGAGGAATAGCACTGGAATCATCGATGGTGGAGTTTCTAGCAAAAGTTTGAGCGAAGAGTTCATCTTTGTCAGAGGAAGAAGTGATGGTTGTGCCATCAGCGTGGAAAGGGGGAGGGAAAGATGAGGAAGAAAAATTGTTGGAGAGGTTTTTGACTAGATGCCAGAAAGCTTGGGAAGAGCTAGAGTTGGATAGTTCAGTGCATTTATTATTGATGAAAGAGTGCTTGGTAAGTCGAAGAACAGATTTGGCTTGATTCCGGGCAGAAACATAGGAAGAATGAGATTCTTGAGTTTTAAGGCGTTGGTACCGTTTGAATGCTTCCTCCTTGTTGTGGACAGCAGTAGAACCAGCGTGAATAAACCAAGATTTTTTTGCATTAGCCTGAGAGAAAGAAAATGGAATGTACGCTTCCATGCCCGAGAGGATTACCTCGGTAATGCATTTAGCACTCTCCGAGGGTCCTCGGCCACGGAAGCAGAAGTCATTCCATGGGAAATCAAAGAAGTACTGCTGGAGAGCCTCCCAGTAGGCAGCGCCAAAGTGCCACAAGCGCCGCCGGCTGGGAGGATCGAGTGGCCGTACTGAAGAGATAGGACAGGTGACGGAGATAAGTTTATGGTCGGAGGAGCCCAAAGGAGAGAAAAGATTGACAGTATAAGAAGAAGGGTTAGAAGTCAGAAATAAGTCAAGAATGTTGGGCCGATCTCCGAAGCGATCCGGGATACGGGTGGGTTGCTGGACCAGCTGCTCTAGGTCATTTATGATAGAAAAGACGTAGGCTTGTTCACCAGGTTGGTCAGTAGAGTGAGAGGAGAGCCATTGGCGGTGGTATACTGTATATATATATATATATATATATATTATATATATATATATATATATATTATATATATAATATATTATAATATATATATATACAGGGTGTCCCAGGAGGAAAGGGCATACCTTTGGAAGGTGATAGAAGAAGGTATTCTAAGCATAAAATATTCTATAACAAAAAATCCAAATATCAACTGTTAAAAAGATATTGAAGTTATTATGTAGTTTCCTCCCCCTACGTCAATGTAATGGACTCTTCCATGTCAAATAGTTTTCAACTTCTCCAAAGTGAGCTAATATGTCTATAATCATTTTGCAACTTACAGAATTATAGTATCTATAAAATAACATGGTAAAATATATTGCAGAAAGATGGAGGTGTAGTAGGCACTAGAACAGCTAGGCCAGCCTTATGGGGAAATACTGAAGAAAATACCATTTAAAAAAAATGCAATATTTCAATACCGGTCGAGATTTGGACTTTTTGTTATAGAACATTTTAGGCTTAGAATATTTTGTTCTATCATTTCCCAAAGTTATGCCCTTTCCTCATATATATATAATATAATTATATATATAGGCCTATATATATATATATATATATATATATATATATATATATATATATATATATATATATATATATATATATATATACCGGTATATATATATATATACACTATATATAAAGAGATTCTTGTGGTACGAGTATATGCCAAAAAAAAAAAAAAAAAATCCACACCAAAAGAAGTGTAGAAAATGTTAGGTTCACTCTGCACATTTTAAAGATATATATACATGCGGTCAATTATTATTAAGTTTCAGATAATGCTATCAAATATCGTAAGAGTATTAATAAGAGGGCATAAAAAGTACATCCGAGTATCCTTTTAGATGGCTCGAGTTGTACGGTTTCAAATACAGATGTTGATATCAGTTTAAAATAAAACACGCTTAAGTTGGTTAGCTTTCAAAATAACACAGACGTTAAATGCCAGTCAAAGAAGAAGAATATTTGGCTCGAACTGAAAGATTAAAATATAATGGCGTTTAATGCTAAATTTATAATGTATCACAGACGTTTATTGTCTGATATATTTACTGACAATAAACGTCTGTGATACATATTGATGTGTGTGTGTGTGTGTGTGTGTGTGTGTGTGTGTGTGTGTGTGTGTGTGTGTGAGCGGTGAGTGAGTGAGAGTGGGAGAGATGATCGTCTCTTGATTTTTTATACACACAGGTAAGTAGCCAAAGTTAAGCCGGTATCACACGAGCGCTTTTTCCCTCAACATTTATCCTCAACACTGATCTGGCAGCTTATGAGGTAAACATTTTCACTTTTTCGGTTACCTAAATTCCTCTATCATCAGTCTTGTTTCTGATACCAGTGCAAAATACTCCTGACATGTTGCCAGACAGATGTTGATTATCGAATGTTGACTATAAAAGCGCTCGTGTGATACCGGCTTTAGACGTGTATAATTCACTTTTGGTATTTATGTAAAAGCCACTCCAACAGCTTCCTCTCTCTCCAACACCCCTTCTCCCCTCTCTACACTCTTCAGAAAAATAAGAAAAGTAGAATGTAGATACGAGGTGCCGTTGCAAAGGCTTATCCCTCAATACCTTCACCTAACACACGGCAATGGGGTCCGGGTTGGGGATGATCAAGTCCCTGTGGTTTGTTTATGTGTACCGCGTGTGGAGGAGGAGGACCAGGGGCAGATGATATGATAACCCCGAGTGGGTGGCTTTATTAAGTCTTTGGTGCGGAGCTAACCCCAATATGATATGGTCGCTCATCGGATAACCTGAACTTATTTGAGGGGGGTCACCGGTTTGTTTTTTATCTTTCTCTCCTTTTCTCTCTTTCCCTGGCTTGTATCCATTCGGCCCCATTCAGCCAACTGTTTTAAGACGTTTATCCCCATCCAGGTGCCAATTTCTTCCTGGCGAGCGATAGCGAGCCAGCATTGTATGGAAAAATCCGGCTTCGCCGAAGACATTTTTCTATCGAAAAATTTGCAAATTTAACTTGCTGTCAAAACAAAAATATATTTATGCTTGCTCGCTACCGCTCGCCAGGAAAATATTGACACCTGGATGAGGGTAAACGTCTTAAAACTGTTGGCTGAATGGGGCCAAATGGATACAAACCAAAGAGAGAGGGAGAGAAAGAGAAAAAAAGCGAGCTCCCTTAATCGTTCCAACCATTCTCCTCCAATTTCACTTAGGGAATTTTCCTCTCCTTGACAACTGTTATGGTGTTTGCCAATTGACCACTTGCGAGTTTCAGGCTGTAAGGAAGTTGGAGCTATAAATATTGATATAAAATAGAAATACAATAATAATGTAAGTTTTTATGGATAATAGGTATGTTGTATTTGGTTTTATTTATTTATGAATGTACTATGGCCATATTTTAGCTGGTAATTCTGGTAAATATCAATGTCTACAGCTCCAACTTCCTTATAGCCTGAAACTCGCAAGTGGTCAATCGTTCCAAGCACCAGATATATACGGAACTTATTTAATCCTTTCCGTGTCCATTTTCACTTACGATTTTTCTTCTGACAAGCGTTACGGTTTTCTCTCCCGACAATTGACCACTTGCGAGTTTCAGGCTATAAGGAAGTTAGAACCGTAAACATCGATATAATACAGAAATGCTCTAATAATGTGGGTTTCATATAGATAAAAAGTATGTTACATTTGGTGTTATGTATTTAGAAATGTATTATGACCTTATTTTAGCTGATAATTCTGCTAAATATTGATGGCCACAGCTCCAACTTCCTTATAGACTAAAATTCGCAAGTGGTCAATTGACCACTTGCGAGTTTCAGGCTATAAGGAAGTTTGAGCTGTGAACAACGATAATAAACGGAAGTGCAATAATTGTGTAAGTTTCTGATGGATAAATGGTATGTTGAATTGGCTTTTATATACTTATAAATGTACTACGACCGTATTTTAGCAGTAAATTATGTTAAATGTCGTTGTCTACAGCTCCAACTTCCTTATAGAATGAAACTCGCAAGTCGGCAATTGTTCCAAGCACCAGAGATGAGTGGGGCTTTGAGTTGGAGTTATAAAGGTGAGAGATCAGATATGTCGCAGCAGACTTTGATATAGGCCGGGATCTTCCTGGTTGTGGGTGGTCTTGATGGGGTGAGGGTGGTTTAAATTAAGGCATTGAAGACGACCCTGCGTGGTATTTAGCCAGACCTTCCAGTGCGGTTGGATTATTTTGTATATGTATTGAATATTGTTGGGTGTGGCTTATTAATCCTCCCCCCCCCCCTCTTCCCCCTCAACACAACACACGCACATCACATACACACACACACACACAACACACTCATTCACACACACACACACACACACACATGTTCAGATCGGCCTGTCAAGCAAAGCACTGTACAAACAAATTTGAGCGTGTTTGGTTTGACGAGTGATGCAGACCCTACAGAGTTGCACATGCGTGAGCATAAAATAATGCATACACCCATGCAGGTACGCTACATAATTAGCTTATCTGATATGCCGAACTGAAAATGTTGTTTCTGTTTCGTTCAGTGATTTTTTTTTGGATATGTAGTGTAGCTATTACAACTATCTACGTGTTTTGTTAGTAGGTATGTATAATATAATTGTATCACACCAGTTACTCTTACAACCATACTGTGTCGTCATTAATGGAATGCCCATGATTATGCAATATTGGTATGTTATTGTTGATATTACGGTGAGGGCTGGTCCTATTCAGCTTGAGGTTTAGCATCCTCTACCCAACCTTAGCCGTTTCTGTCGGTCTATTTTACTGTCCTACTTTTTCTTCTGGGGACAAGATGCTAGGAATCCTTCTCCCCTTGTAAAATTCACCTACTAGACAAGGCAGACTAGGGGCGAGGGAACGCGAAAGTGGTCCCAGACCCTAAGAATTGGAACTGTAAATGTTGTTTCCGTTTGGGCTCCGTCACGAGTCGGCCACCCCCAGCTATGGGGTATTTTCCTGAATACATACATACATACATTCATACATACATTCATACATTCATTAACTCCCGTCCACTCACCGATGCTCTGCAATCTCTCTCTTTGCTGCAATGTTGCATCTCTCTCACTATTCTATCCCTATTACAATAACCAATGTTCCTCAGAGCTCTCTCAGTGTATACCACTTCTATGTAGGGTACGTAGTACCCGTCTTGCAACACAAACCTACCCCTACTCTGTGCAACTCTTCAACCCAAGAGTGAAAAGATACTCCCAATCTTTCTTCTATTCAACAGCTGCATAAACTCTGGAACTCTCTCCCTGAATCCATCTTTCTCTCATCCTATGACTTAAATTGTTTCAAACTCCGTGTGTCCAGACATTTTGGCTCGAACATTCCTTGATTTTGGCCCTGTCATTCTTTCAATTCTGAGGGAGGCACTCGTCACAGGCAGTTCTGCCTTTTGTCTCCTTCATTCACATAGAAACAAAAGTACTACCGCCAATTTGATCTTTACTTCACGAAACAAGTAAATTCACCCAAAGCAGCTGAATATTTAACCGAAAATTTAATATAGACTTATTTATAATTATGTGTTCTTTTTTCATGAAGTCATTTGTCGAGATCAACCTCCGAATTGACAAAGTAAAGATTATCCACCAACTGTATATCTATTGAAATAACTGAAGTATACTGTAATTAGTTATAGTCATTAGTCACATCGCAAGAAGTCTATTTAAGGGGGGATGGTTCACTTTTTGGGCGATATTTGCATGTATTCATTATGTTTCTAGTTTCCTCCCTAGACCTCCATCAAATTAAAAAAAAACATCCATGATAGATCCCCCTTCTAGATTAATTTGTACATTTTTCGGTAGACAAATTTCCCGGCCGAAGGCCGGTTCTTCCAACATTACAGGCTCACTATCGTTCGCCAGGGAAAACATTGACACCTAAATAGCACGAAATGTCTAAATATTGACGTAGAAATGGGGTGAAAGGTCTTAAAATCGACTAACTAATAGGGCAAACATCTTAACATCTGAAAACTAATGGGGCTAAACATAAGGGAGAAAGTGGTCCAGAAAACCAGCCCATGTCCCCTTAAGTAAGATAAAAGGAAGTGCAATTATGTTTCAGTGTACCTTTAAACAATGAAGATGATCCTGCATTTTTTCTTTTTCTTGAGTGCCAATGTCAAAAGAGTAAAATATATATGTGGTGAATAGGCTGGGTAAGTTTAACGACTGAACCATGTATTAAAGGAATGTAGTTTTATGAAGACCATTAATTTGTGACAGTACCAGGAATCCCGTGCCTCATTATAGAAGCCCGCGTTATGAGGCAGCCGGTGGAAATATTCATCTTTAACCCAATATATATTTCTTAACGTTGTCTGGAATCCACGTTGAGGTCATTAAATTTATTGTTTGTTTTTTTCTGGACCCCCTTCTCTCTCAAGTGTAGCCCCATTAGTTTTGAGATTGTGACAGGAAGACGTTTGCCCCATTATGACCTGGTGTGTCATTTAAGCAAGGTTCACACATTGGCGAGTCGGAGCGCAACTCCAACGCGAGTGATGACATTTTTGCACTCGCCAATGATTATCCCAAATTCGCCGACACTCGCCGACACTCGCACAGACTCGCGTGGACTCGCGCTGCACCGCGTACACTCGCGAACGCGGCCAAAAATTTCAAAAAGACATGAAATTTGGAGAGTCAAGTGGGAGTAGGACGCCAACTCGCATAGAGTCGCGTAGACTCGCGTAGACTAGCGTAAACTCCTGTAGACTCGTGTGACACTCATGTAGACTCGCGTGACACTCGCGTTGTACTATTTAGAAATTTAATGATCGCGAGTCTACACGAGTCCACGCGGGTCTACGTGAGTCTACACGAGTACAACAGGAGTCAACACTATATGTAAACAACCAATATTGCCAAAGGCGAGTTTAACAGGAGTCAAACAGGAGTCAACACGACCCTAACGCGAGTTAACACGGGGTAACGCGAGTGTAACACGCGTAAACGAGAGTACCCACGTGGTGGTCTGGATTTCACAATATGTGTGGCGAGTCTATGCGAAACCAAAGTGAGTCTACGCGAGTAACGGTGAAACCAACGTGAGTCTACGCGAGTGGTGTGCGACTGCTGGCAACACCGCGCGAGTAGGTGGCACCACCGCGTCAACACCCCCTATAAAAAGGGACCGCCCGCGGTGCCTCCTCCACTCTCCACCGTGACCCCAGCAAGGACCCATTGACCCGTGCCGCACATCGACCCACGCTGCCCTACCACGCTGCCTGCCCTAGTGGCCACCTGTCACCAGTGGCCAGGTAGCGGAGTGTGATTGCAATCCTCAGCCCAGGTGACAAAGCCTCCCTCCAGAAGGTGTCCTGCTTCTCTACCCTAGGCCTGACACGTGCCACCAACTCCCTAAACATGTGGACGTCCACACGTAGGAAGTTCCGGAATCCTTTGGGGTCCTCTCTCTCAAGCTCCTCCATAAGTTGTTCGTACACACCGAACTGTGGCCGTCTCAGTAGCCAGCTCCTAGCCAAAACTCTCCTTCGTGGCCTTTCCCCTTGACGTCTTTCTTCAGCCTCCTTCTCCTCCAGCTCCTCTAGGTCTAGGAGATGCATCTGCATCTGCAGTATGAGCACAGCTACCGCTCTCCGCCTCCTGATGGACATGGTGTGTGGGTGGGTGGGTGGGTGGGTGGGTTGGGCTGTATCCTGCAGAGTAACGTCCGTCCGTAGTGGTGTTTCGTGCTGTGAACAATGGTGCCAGGGGAGGTGTGGCAGAGTGGTCTAGCCACTGGTCTGGTAATCCAATGGACCCGGGTTCGAATCCCAATATGTCAATGGGAAGATATTATTGGGATGGAATTTGTGCTGTACCTAGTTTCAGTGCATTACCACAGCACACCGAAATGCCAAAACAAAATACCCTCATTGTTCCCTGATTAAATAGCACTGTATGAATATTCCCATATTCAAAATATGCTACAGGGGGGCAATGCCTAGTGAGTTACTTGCTCAATAGGTGGCGTTCTAAGAGTGAGGGTCCGAGGCTGGGGAGTGAGACTGTGAAGCGCAGAGGCGAGGCAGTTTCAGAGATGGAGTTGGGTTCGAGCTATGAAATAGGTGCTTCGCATGTCTCACTCCCTAGGCTGGAACAAGACTTTACGGGCCTCACCGTGTTCAGCGGTAGAGTGTAAAGGCTATCAGCCTATGCCCGAGAGGGAGTAGTTGGAATATAGAAAAAAAAAAAAAAAATAAAAAAAAAAAATATATACGTATCCTGACACTCGCCAACACTCGCACACACTCATGTTAGACTCCCATACACTCCTGTTAACTTCCTGTAGACTCGCGTTCATCTCGTGTAAACTCATGTAAACTCGTGTAAACTCCTGTGACACTCGTGTAGACTCGCACTATTCGTACCCTGGAATTTGACCGTTATTTTTCAAATTTTGGCGGTGCGTGTTGGAGTCGTGTTACACTCGCCGACACTCGCGTAAACTCCTGTGAACTCGTGTAAACTCATGTAAACTCGTGTAAACTCGTGTTATATTCGTGTTATATGCGTGTTTACTCGCATCAGCTGCTACTCGCGTTGGGTTCGGGCTCCATCAACGGCGATATGCGGCGAGTGTGACTCGCGTTGGCCTCGCGCTCCGACTCGCCTATGTGTGAACCTACCTTTAGGTGTCGATTTGTTCGTGGCGAGTGATAGCGAATTTATCTTGAGGGGTATTATTTTTTTAGCTTGATGAAGGACTTGGGAGGAAACTGAAAAAAAAAAATAGGAATAAATAATACACAATAGTTAATAAGTAACTATATTAAGAACTATATACAAATTTCCCCTTAAAATTCTTGTTTGGTTTTACGAGTAGTGCAATACCTCCGAAGTAAAGGTGAAAGTTAATAATGCCACCCGAAGGGAAAGTGTCTGTTGAAGAATGAGAGCCTTTGCAATCGACGGAAGATTATTTTTTATTGCGACATAGCATTATATTTTGCGTAATTGCATGAGAGAAGGTACAACACATTCAATGAAAACAATATCCGGTTAGCTTAGGAAGGATCTGTGGTAGTTAAAAGGTGTTGGCTGAGATAGTTTGAAGCCTTATTAATTTGCTAGAGGTCGTTCCCAAGCTGAACAAAATCGTCTAATAGTTGCCAGAATAGGATGAAAAGTACGTCCCTATTACTGAATGGGTTTTTCGTGATCATACAAAACCTTTATCTAGTCTTAAAGTTTTGCATGATGACAAATGAGAGAGAGAGCGAGAGAGTGAGAGTGAGCGTGAGCGAGTGTGAAGGGTTAAATACTTTATGAAATACGGTGTTAAGGGAGGGCACACGCACTAATACATCTCTCTCTCTCTCTCTCTCTCTCTTTCTCTGCATAGTAGTTCTTAACTCCATTTATATTTTACACGATATTTCTTTCGAACACACCTGAAGATTCTTCTTCTCCTTCTTTTTCTTCTACTTTTCTTCTTCTTCTTCTTCTATGTTTTTCTTCTTCTTCTTCTTCTTCTCCTTCTTATTCTTATTCTCCTTCTTCATCTCCTTCTTCTTCTTCATCATCATAATCATCATCATCGTCATCATCATCATCATCATCAACATTATCTTCTTCTTCTTCTTCTCCTCTAAATTTTCCTCTCCTCCCTTTTCTTCTTCCGTTTCATGTATTTTTTTTTATTGTAGAGAAGATAAAGATCTCTTCCTCCCCCCATGGCGTTCCAGCAGTGACCCCCTTGGCCCACATTGTGCCCTGGTCGTGTGTCCTACCCCGGGACCCCCAGGGCGTTCCGTGACCACACCTCCAGGGGGGGGGGGGGGGGGGGGTGCAGGGGGGCAAGAACCAGGGGATTGTTCGACCGTACCTTGCATATTCTACTTTATATTCATCTTAACTATTTCTTATCTGCAATATATACTGTGAATTAATGTATCACGTTAGATGGGCACATTGTTTTTAGCTCTAAGTTACTCTAAATTACTGTGTCCCAATCCATATTAATATAAATACACTAGTCAGGGTTCATAAGTAACATAAGTAAGCACAAGTAAGTAAGGGAGGGAGTAAGGAAGAGGAAGGAGGGAGTAGGGGAGGGTAAGGGAGAAGTTAGGGGGAAGAGGGAAAGAAGTAGGTGGGGAGGAAGGTAGGAAGGGAGGGTGGTGGTGATTTATGGTAGGGTGAAGGGAGGTTAAAGGTCATCACAAGTCCGGTGATATATGCAACGCCACACGATGACCCATATGACCCATAATTTCACTGTTTTTCCTTTTATTTTTTGTTCTTTTATTTTTATAGCTCACACCAAACCATTCTGGGTGGCGCGTACAATATTACTTTTATTGCATTATTTAGCAACAGTTGACTCGATGTAACCTGCGAATAGTCCACAATATACCGATTATTAGAACACTCTTAAACTATAGGAACTATTTGTTTAAAACCGTGTTATGTAATTATTAACGTGATATTATAAAACAATGAATATATATATATATATATATATATATATATATATATATATATATATTCAAAAGTACCAAGTTATTCAAACAGTTTATATCTAATCATCTGGCTGTAGCATTCATCAATATGTTGTTATTCAAAGTCGGCCACCTAAAGTAGACTAACTTGAGCCTAGGTGCTCGATTTAAGTACAAATATTTAATTTGCCAAAAAATGTTGCCGATTCGAAAATGCTGGAAGTAATGTTCTTGTGACTGTACAGTTTGGCCTTAGGGTGTCCAGTCCATATCGGGAACATGGAAAGGTAAAATATGGGTGATAGTGTTAATGATGATGAAAATGTGTGAATTTCTGGCCTTTTTGTACAGGCAAATCTTCCTACTTAATGATGACGAGTTCTTAAAATAGGCATCCTTGTTCCAGCACATAGCTATCAAGGGGAGATGGGTCGTTTTTCTGGTCCCCCTTCTTCCTCATGTTTAGCCCCATTAGTTTTCCGATTGTAAGACCATTACTTTGGTGATTTTAAAACCTTTCGCCCCATTTCTTTGTCAATATTAAAACTTTTCGTGTCATTTAGGTTTCAATTTTTTTCCTGGCGAGCGATAGAGAGCCTGTAATCTAAGAGGAACCAGCCTTCGATCGGGACATTTTTCTATCGAACAATGTACAAATTTATCTTGAAGGCGGGTATGGGAGGGTGTTTTTATAAGTTTGATAGAGGTCTACGGAAGAAACTAAATAAAATAGTAAAAATATACATAAATGAGCAAATAAATACGCCCATCCCTGCTTGAGAAATGATTTGAAAGTAGCGCCTCCTCTCGTCAATATATCTGTTAACCTGTTCGCTATTAGTAAGCAGAGAGCGGGGTCCTGATAATTAATGATGGCCGTGGTATATTACTCCCATTATACCTGCTGGCAAAATTAGTACGTCACACCTGCATATTTTTCTGGCAACTCTTTATTTAGGGCAATTTTTTCTGGCGACATTAATTAAAGCGGAGTCACACGGGCATAGTTCCCATGTTTTTACTAGCCAATACTAGAATCTGGCTTGTGATTCTTATAATGAGAAAGACAGAAAAAGAAAACGAATTCAATCACACAGGATGATTGATTCACTGTAGTAATATTTTTGTTTTTTTATGGACCCCCTTCTACCTCATGTTTAATTTGAGATGTCAAGATGTTCCCCCCATTAGTTTGCCGATATTTAGACCTTTCGCCCCATTTGTTTTCAATTTTTTATGACCTTTCGTGCCCTCGAGGTTTCGATTTTTCTTGGAGTTCGATAGCAATCCTGCAATTTAGGAGAAACCGGCCTTTGACCGGGGTATTTTACTACCGAGAACTGTACAACTTTAACGATCGTATCTTAAATAGGCTAGCTGAAAGCAAAATCAGCGAAAATCAGTTAAAAAAATGGCAACAAGAATTAGTCAAACAGTTTTAAACACACATACACACACACACACACACTCTCGTGTTCCCGATTTCGACTCCTCTGAATTCTCAACTTTATGGCTCAAACTTTCCTGTCATTATCTTACTAAATATTTCTGTGCTGTCTATCTTTCCCCTAACTCTAAGAACTTTCTAAAATTCTTTGACTATTTAAACTCTACAGTGGAACACATTCTATCCATTTCTCCTTTCTCAGAAATCTCCATCTTAGGAGATTTCAACGTTCACCACCGCCAATGGCTCTCCTCTCACACTACTGACCCAGCTGGTGAACAAGCCTACGTCTTTTCTATCCTAAATGACCTAGAGCAGTTAGTTCAGCAACCCACCCATATCCCGGATCGCATTGGAGATCGGCCCAACATTCTTGACTTGTTTCTAACTTCTAACCCTTCTCCTTATACTGTTGATCTTTTCTCTCCTTTGGGCTCCTCCGACCATAAACTTATCTCTGTCACCTGTCCTATCTCCCCAGTACGGCCACCCGAACCCGGCGGCGCTTGTGGCACTTCGGCGCTGCCGACTGGGAGGCTCTCCGGCAGTACTTCTTTGATTTCCCTTGAAATGATTTCTGCTTCCGTGGCCGGGGACCCTCGGAGAGTGCTGAACGCATTACCGAGGTAATCCCATCGGGCATGGAAGCATACATTCCATTCTCTTTCTCTCAGACTAATGCTAAAAAATCTTGGTTTACTCACGCCTGTTGTTCTACTGCTGTCCGCAATAAGGAGGAAGCATTCAAACGGTACCGACGCCTTAAAACTCAAGACTCTCATTCTTCCTATGTTTCTGCCCGGAATCAAGCCAAATCTGTTCTTCGACTTGCCAAACACTCTTTCATCAATAATAAATGCACTGAACTATCCAACTCTAGCTCTTCCCAAGCTTTCTGGCATCTAGCCAAAAACCTCTCCAACAATATCTCTTCCTCGTCTTTCCCTCCCCTTTTCCATTCTGATGGCGCAACCATCACTTCTTCCTCTGACAAAGCTAAACTCTTCGCTCAAACTTTTGCTAGAAACTCAACCTTGGATGATTCCGGTGCTATTCCTCCCTCTCTACCCTCCTCTCTCTTACTTATGCCTAATATCTTAATCTCTTCTAAAGATGTACTTTCTACCCTCTCTGGGCTTAATACTAATAAGGCGTACGGTCCGGACGGTGTTCCTCCTGTTGTTCTCAAAAACTGTGCTTCCGTGCTAACTCCCTGCCTAGGCAAACTCTTTCGTCTCTGTCTATCCTCTAACGTCTTCCCTTCATGCTGGAAATTTGCTCACATTCAACCTGTCCCAAAGAAGGGTGACCGCTCTCAACCCTCCAACTATCGTCCAATTGCTCTCATCTCTTGTCTTTCTAAAGTTTTTGAAACTATTCTTGCTTCCAAATTTCTTAAGCATTTCTCTTCTCATAATCTGCTCTCAGATCGCCAGTATGGCTTCCTTAAGGGTCGCTCTACTGGTGATCTTCTTTCATATCTTACTAACTCTTGGTCATCCTCCTTTCGGGAATTCGGTGAGACTTTTTCTATTGCACTAGACATATCGAAAGCCTTCGATAGAGTCTGGCACAAATCTTTAATTTCTAAACTACCCTCCTTCGGTTTCTATCCCTCCATCTGTGCCTTTGTCTCTAATTTCCTTTCCGGCCGTTCCATAGCCGCGGTTGTGGACGGCCATTGTTCACTTCCTCACCCTATAAACTCCGGTGTTCCTCAGGGCTCTGTCCTATCTCCTATTCTCTTTCTAATTTTTATAAATGATCTCCTCAACTGTACCTCAATTCCCATCCATTCATACGCAGACGACTCAACCTTACACTATTAGTTTTTCAGAACGCCTCAGCCAGCAATCCCTCAATGACAAACGTAATGAAGCCATAGAACTCTTAAATTCTGATCTAAATACTATCTCCAATTGGGGCAGAGAAACCCTTGTTATCTTTAATGCTTCCAAAACCCAATTTCTCCATCTATCTACCCGTCAGGATCTCCCAGCGGACTATCCCTTATTCTTCAACAATACAAAAATCAATCCTTCATCTTCTCTCAATATTCTTGGTGTCTCTTTTTCTTCTGCTCTCAGTTGGAAGGACCAAATTACCAGTCTTGCTAAGGCAGCCTCTCAGAAGCTGGGTGTGCTCAACTGCCTTAGGGGGTTCTTTTCCCCGGCACAGCTTCTTGCTCTGTACAGGGGCATAATGCGTCCTTGTATTGAGTATTGTTCACATGTGTGGGGAGGGTCCTCTCACACCGCTCTCCTAGACAAAGTTGAAAGGAAGGCCTTTCGTATCATTAACTCCCGTCCACTCACTAACTCTCTGCAATCTCTCTCTGTCCGCCGCAATGTTGCATCTCTCTCGCTATTCTATCGCTACTATAATAATCAGTGTTCCTCAGAGCTTTCCCAGTGTATACCACTTCCTTTACGTAGGGCACGTGGTACCCGTCTTGCAACTCAATCCCACCCCTACTCTGTGCAACTCTCCAACCCAAGAGTGAAATGTTACTCTCAAACTTTCTTCTACTCAACAGCTGAGTTCTGGAACTCTCTCTCAGAATCAGTCTTTCCCTCTTTCTATGACTTAAATTGCTTCAAGCTCTGTGTGTCGAGGCATTTTGGCTCGAACATCACTTGATTTTGGCCCTGTCACTCTTTCAACTATGGGGGAGGCACTCGCTATTGTTACGACCGGGGCTACGAATAAAACAAGGGCACTATGCAACAACGGTACGCTAGATCCAAACCCTCGAACTTATATACCGACGAACAAAAACACCTACACCCTCCAGAGTTAATCTGCGATAACGGGGTATCCTTAACTGGGCATAAATGTACTCTACTTCAGGCTAACCCACACTGGTATACCCTGATAACAAACAAGATGCAAGTTACGTTAAAATGCATAAAAAGGAATCTATGGAAAGATCAATTAAATCACGGCAAGATTTAATACAATAAAAAGATGCTTCAATACAGTTACTCTAAATAACAATAAACTCTTCACTCCTATCTGAAAGAAAGTGAAGTATAGTCCTACAGCATAAACCTGGAAACTTCTGAAGAAAGTTTGATGCTCATAAGATGCTCGTATCTTAAACTATATAAAGGCAGGAGGCAGGACACCACACGTGTAAACTGAATACACTAAAAGATAGGACATATAATGTTAACTGACACAAGAATACTATAAATGCGCAACGGTAGCAATGCTCGACACTAAAAGAAGTACTTCCTCATCAACGAAACAGTCTGCTATGGTTGTGCAACTCAACAACAACCTAGACTAATAAATGCTGTGAATAATAATGGGTACGTATCAAAGAGCTTATATTAAATACTAATAAGTGTCTACTCGATTAATAATGTCTAGCTGGAATACTCTAGGTAAGGAACTGTGGTTGAGCAAGACAGGCTCGTAGCCTAGCGATGTCCTTAAGACTGCATCCTTTAAGTTACGTTAATTGACTAGGGTGCTCTCTTGATAGATCCAGATCACAAGTATCTGGTTCTATCCTGGCGACCCTCTAAAGACAAGTAAAGAGGCAGCAAAGTGTGAAACTGGAACAGGCCAAAACCCTCAGTCAACACAATGCTGCACTCGCAAAGGACGCAAGCGAAAAGACAACACAGGCTACCACAGGACCGGTCGAAGTTGTGTAAGTATAAGCAAACCATACACACATCGGAGACAACGACTACAGTTACCTTATCCCAGTCTAGCATTAAATAAAAGAGCAGAAACACTAAATCACTAATGGAGACACACTAAGTTCCCAACCTCTACTAACTAAGAACCCTCAAAACCTATTCTAAGTACATGTAAATATCTCTGAGGACGGCGCATACAATACAATGGGCCGGCTATGAAAACCGTATGCAGAACCCAAGGGGACAAGTAATTGAATAAAGGTGAGAAGCAATGGAAAAGAAGAAGGTCAGAGAGAGAGACAGTGGTAAAGGGGGTGATCGGGAGAGAGTATGCAAAGGGATGTTAGAAGCATGCGCGCCAAGCCTGTCCTGAGGAGAACAGCTCCTGGGAACCCTCATGGAGGAGGTTAGTTACACAGGAGCCCGCAAGGGCGCGATGGTCGGCCAATCACGGGCCGAGACGTCACAAGGCAGCAGGCCCCTAGGACGCGCCAGGATCCGCCAGCCAATCAAGGGCGAGGGAAAGCCCGCGCGCGAGCGGGAAAACTCCTCCGAGCGAGGGAGGCAGCACATACATACACACGCACATACTACTACCATGCTGCCTCTATCACTCTTTCTCCTTAACTTTACACAACTCATCTTATATTCTACTAATGATATAAAATACTTCCCGTTGTCACAGACGAAAATAAAGACCACCACTGGACTGTCTGTGACAATGCGAGCACAAGGAAAGAAAGAACAACATTCTCGGATAACTGTAGCCCATTTCGATGTCCCTGGCGAGCGCTAGTGGCTAACGAGAGGCGATTCTGCCCACGCTGGTAGACGTCACACCCCGCCCAAGATATAGGACGCTCAACATTAGGCGAGCACCATATCTGACAAGGCAGAATGCCGACAAGACCCGCCACACCTAGCCACTCCACCAGAAATGAAATGCAAAGCTCAATTCTTACATAAAACAACATATTGACATAAAGAAAATGTTATAACCCCTCCCAAAACACAATAGTATAATTTTAGCCTTCTATGCTCCCTGAGCGAGCTTCACAGAGCCCAGCCTACTAAGTGAAAGACAGGTTCAACTTAGGACTTTAGCTATAACATTGGCAACTTATAATTAACTATCAAAAAGAAAGAGTTTTTATGTGATTTTTTGTATTTAATTTTAATGTTGTTTTTGACTGCTGCTCTACAGGGGCAAGCCTGATTTTTCTCCACTCAAACCCACACACCTGTGGTGATCTACGCAGGATCCTCCACCCTCGACAAACAGTCTGCAATCACATTCTCACAACCGGCAATATGGCGAATGTCTAGATTGTATTCTTGCAGCATGAGTGACCAACGTGTCAGCCTCATATTATATTCAACACTATTGCCAGCAGTTCTTTCTCCACCACAGAGTAGTTTTTCTGAGCTGAATTAAACTTCATGGAAAAGAAACTGACTGGATGCTCCAAACCTTCCTCGTCTGTTTGCATTAAGACGGCACCAGCCCCTACACCGCTGGCATCTGTTGCCAGCTGGAATGGTCTTTCAAAGTCAGGGGCCCTGAGGATTGGGTGAGTGCATAGTAGGTGCTTGACCAGCGAAAAAGCCCTTTCACACTCAGGTGCCCACTTGAAATTTTTGTCTTTTGCTAGTAAATCTGTCAGAGGAGCTAACACAGTAGAATAACCCTGAATGAAACGGCGATAGTAACCGATCATGCCCAAAAATCTCATGATCTGCCGCTTGGTGGACAGCCTGGGGAACTGATTAATAGCCTGTACCTGGCCTAACCTGACCACAAACCCAAGATACTGTACAGTTGCCCAGACCAAGTCACACTTTCCCAGATTGACCACCAAGCTGGCCTCACTGAGCTTCCGAAACAAGGCTTCTATGTGCTCACAGTGACTCTCAAAGTTGTCATCGTAGATTATAACGTCATCTAGGTAGACAGTGCAGTTAGGGATGTCAGCTACTAACTCGTTCATAAGACTCTGGAAGGTTGCTGGGGCATTTTTAAGGCCATACGGCATCACATTGCAATGGTAGGTGTTCCCATCAACCACAAACCCGCATACCCCCTTCGCCCGCTCAGACAAGGGCACCTGCCAATAGCCTTTCACGAGGTCTACCTTAGTTAGAAACTGTGCCTTACCAATCTTGTCTACACTATCGTCAACACAGAGAAGGGGATAAGCATTGGTGGGAGTCAACCCGTTTAATCTCCGAAAATTAATGCAGAAGCGAACCTTCCCATCAGGCTTGGGCTGCAGAGTGACAGGAGATGTCCACCTCACTGCCCCCCTTCTCAATCAACCCCCGTTCTAACATATACTCTAACTCCGCTCGGAGGGCTGGGAGTTTAATGGGTGGAATTCTGTAGGGTACTGATTTAAAGGGGGGGTGATCTCCCACGTCCACGTCATGCACCACTCGAGTTGTGAGGCCTGGATGCTCTGCAAACACAGTGGGGTATGAAGCAAACAGGCGCTGCACGGCTACACGCTGTTGCTCAGGCAGGTGCACTAGAGCATCGTCAGCCACCTGTCTGGAGTTCCCCGCCCACTGGTCAGCAGAGGCATGACACTCCCAGTTATCTTCCACCTGGTCTTCACTGTCCCTCACTCCTTCTCCACCATGACTGCTGCAGGTCAACACAGGGACAGCGAGAGGCTCAGGGGGGCGCCTCACAAACTCTTTCACCAGATTCACATGGCACAGCTGATTCTTTTTATGCCTATCTGGAGTAGCCACAAGATAGTCTAGGTCAGAGATCTTCTTTACCACCTTATAAGGACCAGCGTACTTAGCAGACAACGGATGACCTGGCAGAGGTAACAAAATCAACACCTCCTGCCCCACCTTAAACTCCCGGAGTTTTGTCTTCTCATCATACCTGTCCTTCATCAGTGCTTGCGACCCTACCAAATTCCTACCTGCCAACTCTAGGCTTCTCAGCATTCTCTCTCTGCTCTCGAGGACATACTTTAACATGGAACATGGTTTTGCTGTGCCCTCCCAGATTTCTCTAACCATGTTGAGGGGGCCTCTGACCTGATGTCCGAAGACTAACTCATTGGGACTGAACCCGAGGCTTTCCAGGTGCCTCCCGAGCAGCAAATAAAACATAGGGCAACCCAAGATCCCAATCCTTGCCATTTTCAACACAGTAACAACGCAGCATGCTTTTCAGAGTCGAGTGCCACCTCTCCAACACCCCTTGACTCTCTGGGTGATAGGCTGAAGAGACAACTGTACTGATACCGTGCTGCTGCATTGTCTGTTTGAAAAGGTTAGAAAGAAAATTGGACCCTTGGTCTGACTGCAATTCCTGCGGGTACCCGTACCTAGAACAGTACAATAGCAAGTTACGAACAACAGTCTTAGCAGTACCATTTCGCATGGGGTATGCATCCGGATAACGAGTGGCAACATCCATGATTGTGAGGAGGTACTTGTTGCCTGCACTAGTAGGGGGTAGAGGGCCAACCATGTCGATTATAACCTTACTGAATGGTGGCCCGATTACAGGAATAAGGTGTAACGGAGCCTTGGGAATACATTGGTTTGGTTTACCTACTGTCTGGCAGGTACTGCACATTGCCACCCATGATTCCACATGTGCCTTCATACCTGGCCACCAAAACAATTTCGCCAAGGCTGCTACCGTCTTACGTACACCCATATGCCCTGCCAATGGTACATCATGCGCCAACCTCAGTAGGCTATCACGGCACACACTAGGCACTACCAACTGGTCAACCACTCTCGACCCACCCTCCCAACTCCGTCTGGGATCTAGAAAACGCCTGTACAATATGCCCTCCACACGAAAGAAGTGCCCCGGCTTTGCATCCCCGTCCTCCTCAAGTTCGATTGCACCGTTACTACACTTCTGAAGCTCAGGATTACCTAGCTGCAGCCGACAGATATCCGAAGGAGCCAATTTATCGAGGTGCTCCCGGAGCAACTTATGGCCTCCCCCGGTACTGGACTGTTCGATCCTATCTTGCTTGCGTGAGTAACGGTGCTGTCTCGGAGTTTTCTCATGCCCTACCTCCTCACCAAGTGTGACAGGTTCTGGGGCCACTCCGGACCTTAATATTGGTGCTAATACTGAGTCGCCAAGAAGAGCCGCTGGATCAAAACTCTCAAAACTTTTCCCAACTTTAGCTTTCTCCTTCCGACCGTTCCTCCGCTGGTCTAGAGACTGAGGAATAGGCTGTGACACCTTAGATGCACGAGATCGGGTGACAACACACGCCATCTGCTGTAGTTGACACCTCTCGACCAACTCCTGCCCCTCCCTATTCACGTCGGCCGCCCTCTCGGCAACGACTAAGGGTGGAACCTCAGAAGTAGGCACCGCAAAGTCGTTGCCGAGAAGAAGGTCGACGCCCTCTACTGGCAGTTTCTCCACGATTCCAACATCTATCTCTCGTGTCACACCATCAACCTCCAGCTCCACTCGAACCAACGGGTATGACCGTGTAGCATTAATACCCTGCACCACAACTACCCGTGCTGCGTTTATAGGTTGGCCTGTAAAGTTTTTCATCAGAGTCTGGGATGCACCTGTATCACGCAACAACTCCAACCCATGCTTGCAACCAGCCCAACTCACGCAGCCACGCCCTCTATGGTCGTAAAAAGTATCACGGACAGGTTTCGAGTCTTCCGGACACTCCTTCACTGGCTGTGTCCCCCGCATCTGACATATCACCCCGGGTAAATGCAGAAGACCTCAGAGACACCCCAATGTTGCTAGCCAAAGACACGACTGCTGTAGATTGGTTACTAGGGCAGGAACGTGCAAATTGCCACTTTTTATGACACTTAAAACACTCTACTTCACCCTTGGACTTCCCCTGAGGTTGGGAAGGGCCCTGACCTTTCTTAAACGGGACGGTTTTCGGTTTGTGATCAAAATTGGTATCATTGCTCTTGCTTTTGTTATTAAATGTTGCATCACTGACTCGTGGTGGGGGGGGGGGGGGTGTAGTGTTGCGCCCCTTGTTAACTGCATCGGTCCGTTGTGCAGACCCGCACCCACGAATCAGTGATAATCTCAGGTCAGCCATCTCAGCTGCCTCTTGTAGAGTTTTAGGACGTTTCTCTTTGAGGTTCAAAGTCAGGTCGCCGCCTGTGCATTTAAAATATTGCTCTAGAAGGACTAACTGCTCAATCTCTTCGAACGTCGTCACCTTCTCTGACCTCAGCCAATTTCTCAATGCATCAGACAGTTCCCGGGCATGTTCTAGAAAAGTGGACTCACGACCCTTCGTAACACCCCGAAACTTCAACCTATATGTCTCTGGTTGTAACTCGTACGCCCGCAGAACAGCTTCCTTCAATACCTCATAATTGATGCAATACTCCAAGGGCAACGCATCATATGCCTTGAGTCCTTTGCCAACCAACCTAGAGGAAACAAGGGCTGCCCACTTAACCTCGGGCCATTGGTGCTCCCGGCACTTCTTCTCAAAACGCATGAAAAACTCGGTGACACCCGACTCATCAAATGCAGGGACTAACTTAAGAAGGTGCGATAAAGACTGATCAAGACCTCGATTCCCAGAACCGAGACGCTGCCCTGTCGACTCCACCCAAGACTTCTCAAGCTCTATGTCTGCACAGTACATGGCCTTTCTCTCCTCAGCCTGAATCCTGAGCTCAGCTTCCCGCTGCTGCTGCTGAATCTTAGCCATCTCAATCTTAGCCATCTCAAGTTGGTATTCCTGCTGCTTAGCCATCTTAGCCATCTCAAGCTGGAAGATCATATCTGGAGTTAAACCTTGAGGAGGATGAGATGCAACAATTGGAGACCCACCCAGTGATCCACCCAGGGGCAAACCACGCTGCCAGTGACTATCGGCCTGCGGGAATGTACCTGGCTCCGGAGCCCGAAGGGGCGCCATGGTAGGAGTCGAGTGGAATGGGGGCTGGGCCGAAGGTGCCCCAGCTCCCACTCCCCCCGAAGCCCCACTCACCCCACCGAGCACACAGGCCACCAGGTCACTTCTCGTCATGCTGCTAGTGCCAACATGCCCCATAACCGTGGCCAAACACTGGAGACCATACCGAACATTTCCCGACACCCGGTCAACAGTAATAGGCATCTCCAGCAACTTCCTTACATCCTCCTCACTAGTTACTACTCTAATGCCTTCTAACAAACCCAGCTTCTGCACCTCAGAGCCTGCTTCCCATACTGTGTCCTCACTGTGCACTGATCCGTCGTTCGACATAGTGTCCACCGAAAATTCTCAACGTTTATAAAAAAAAAAGTACCTAAACTCTCATGTAGCACTATTCACTCAAAAAAATGCTTGAAGACAACTCAAGTGCTATACTACGTTGCCAAAAAAAATTCCAACGTGTCCAAAATATTCCTCGAAAAACAAATGTCCAAAAATCCTGCAATTATTTCTTAGTTAATTTGGTATGACGACTAAGATAAGATACTAGGCAAGGTCGCCATTTATTACGACCGGGGCTACGAATAAAACAAGGGCACTTAATGATTGGACTAGTAATAGGGCACTATGTAACAACGGTACGCTAGATCCAAACCCTCGAACTTATATGCCGGCGAACAAAAACACCTACACCCTCCAGAGTTAATCTGCGATAACGGGGTATCCTTAACTGGGCATAAATGTACTCTACTTCAGGCTAACCCACACTGGTATAGCCTGATAACAAACAAGATGCAAGTTACGTTAAAATGCATAAAAAGGAATCTATGGAAAGATCAATTAAATCACGGCAAGATTTAATACAATAAAAAGATACTTCAATACAGTTACTCTAAATAACAATAAACTCTTCACTCCTATCTGAAAGGAAGTGAAGTATAGTCCTACAGCATAGACCTGGAAACTTCTGAAGAAAGTCTGATGCTCATAAGATGCTCGTATCTTAAACTATATAAAGGCAGGAGGCAGGACACCACACGTGTAAACTGAATACACTAAAAGATAGGACATATAATGTTAACTGACACGAGAATACTATAAATGCGCAACGGTAGCAATGCTCGACACTAAAAGAAGTATTTCCTCATCAACGAAACAGTCTGCTATGGTTGTGCAACTCAACAACAACCTAGACTAATAAATGCTGTGAATAATAATGGGTACATATCAAAGAGCTTATATTAAATACTAATAAGTGTCTACTCGATTAATAATGTCTAGCTGGAATACTCTAGGTAAGGAACTGTGGTTGAGCAAGACAGGCTCGTAGCCTAGCGATGTCCTTAAGACTGCATCCTTTAAGTTACGTTAATTGACTAGGGTGCTCTCTTGATAGATCCAGATCACAAGTATCTGGTTCTATCCTGGCGACCCTCTAAAGACAAGCAAAGAGGCAGCAAAGTGTGGAACTGGAACAGGCCAAAACCCTCAGTCAACACAATGCTGCACTCGCAAAGGACGCAAGCGAAAAGACAACACAGGCTACCACAGGACCGGTCGAAGTCATGTAGGTATAAGCAAACCATACACACATCGGAGACAACAACTACAGTTACCTTATCCCAGTCTAGCATTATATAAAAGAGCAGAAACACTAAATCACTAATGGAGACAAACTAAGTTCCCAACCTCTACTAACTAAGAACCCTCAAAACCTATTCTAAGTACATGTAAATATCTCTGAGGACGGCGCATACAATACAATGGGCCGGCTATGGGGAACCGTATGCAGAACCCAAGGGGACAAGTAATTGAATAAAGGTGAGAAGCAATGGAAAAGAAGAAGGTCAGAGAGAGAGACAGTGGTAAAGGGGGTGATCGGGAGAGAGTATGCAAAGGGATGTTAGAAGCATGCGCGCCAAGCCTGTCCTGAGGAGAACAGCTCCTGGGAACCCTCATGGAGGAGGTTAGTTACACAGGAGCCCGCAAGGGCGCGATGGTCGGCCAATCACGGGCTGAGACGTCACAAGGCAGCAGGCCCCTAGGACGCGCCAGGATCCGCCAGCCAATCAAGGGCGAGGGAAAGCCCGCGCGCGAGTGGGAAACTCCTCCGAGCGAGGGAGGCAGCACATACATACACACGCAAATACTATTACCACGCTGCCTCTATCGCTCTTTCTCCTTAACTTTACACAATGCATCTTATATTCTACTAATGATATAAAATACTTCCCGTTGTCACAGACGAAAACAAAGACCACCACTGGACTGTCTGTGACAATTCTCGGATAACTGTAGCCCATTTCGATGTCCCTGGCGAGCGCTAGTGGCTAACGAGAGGCGATTCTGCCCACGCTGGTAGATGTCACACTATAGGCAGTTCTGCCTTTTGACTCCCTCAATCACATAGAAGAAAAACACACACACACACACACACACACACACACACACACACACACACACACACACACACACAACATACACAGCCTGTAGCCTAGTAGGTAGAGCTCTCGTCTCACACACGAGGGGTCGGGGGTTCAATCCCCGGCCGGGCGGAGACAAATTGGGCTTGTCTCCTTTCATGTGTTAGCCTCAGTTCACCTAGCTGTAAATAGGTACCTGGAATAAGTGGACGACGTTGTGACGTCCCATCTGGGGTTGGCAAAAATGGTACAAGGCGAGATGGGTATCATATGGTTCACCTAAGCTGATGGCTACCTAAGCCTTCGGGCGAGACGGTACCGTCTATAGTGAGAATGGTACCATACAGATCCACCCTAAGCTTTCGTTTCCGATGTCGCCAATTGACTAAAATACAGACTACACACACATCCATAGCCATTCCAACAGTACATAAAACACTTAACATGCATTTCACGCAATACATTCCCAGTTAAGGAGGCGCGATAATAATGAGCTTAGCTCGCATTGCGTGGATTCCCCTTGACGAACAAGTAACTGAGTAACACACACACAGTAGCTACCAGATTTAATTTACCTAATTGACTGAAGATATATGATTATTGGTGACATCATTCATAATATACAAGTGTCTCTCATTGGCTACTGTAGTCAATTTATTATACTTAAGCTAAAAATTCTGACCACTAACCTCAATAACTAAAAAGACACTCGAGTAATCAAGCTAATATTTCTACCATTTGGGAAGAGTCAGCCAGTGAATGGGGTATGGACATTTTCAGCCGATTAGCTCTAGCCCCTTTTGAGTTCTGAGGTCAGGGGTCATGATATATGGCTTGCTTATAATGAACAGACTATAGACCAGAGTTGCCAACT
This sequence comes from Paralithodes platypus, assembly GCA_032716605.1. Classification (NCBI taxonomy): domain Eukaryota; kingdom Metazoa; phylum Arthropoda; class Malacostraca; order Decapoda; family Lithodidae; genus Paralithodes; species Paralithodes platypus. Next base: position 17,835,472 of record CM064552.1, on the reverse strand, counting down.
AGTATGTGCGGTAGATAGATTATGTTTTCGGTGACAGAACTCATGAAACAAAATAAAATACTGTTAATAAAAATAAATTAACATATACAATATAATAACAATTGGCTATAACACTCAATGAATCATATGAAATAACTATTAGAAAAGAAACTGTATATACTCCTAATTCAATCATACTAGTTTTACATACATACATACATACATACATACATACATACCGGTACATACATACATACATACCGGTATATACACATACATACATACAATCATGGAGCGTGTATAATTAATGTGGTCAGCTGTACATAAATTCGTCTGTGTTGGATAACTAGCGGACAACCATTATTAACTCACTATAATACTCGGGTCTGATTATTACCTCGTGGCTTTTGAAGAAGATTGACCTCAGTATTCGATAGCTGTTCGTGTCGCCCGTTAGTCAGTTCGGTCAAGTATTTCATTTAGTTTACGGTGGCGCTGATCGTCCTGTTATTTTGCTAGCATTAGTTATACAAATCATGTGAGCTAAGGATTTTTTTTTTTTTTTTTTTGCTCCCTAGACCTTCATCAAGCTTAAAGAAAACACCCCCAAGACCCCTCTTCGAGATGAATTTGTACATTTTTCGGTAGAAATAAGTCCCGTCCGAAGGCCGGTTCCTCTTAAATTACAGGCTTTTGATTTTTTCATGGCGACCGATAGCGAGCCTGTAATTTATGAGAAACCAGCCTTCGGCCGGAACATTTTTCTACCGAAAATCTTACAAATTTATCTCGCAGGGGGGTCTTGGGGGTATATTTTTAAGCTCGTTGGAGGACTTGGGAGGAAACTCAAAATCATATATACTGTAAATTAAGAAATAAATTTATTAATAAATATATTAAAATAAATACAAATCTCCCCTTAAGAAAGGTGAAGGGTGAATCGATGCTGAATATGGCGAACTAAATGTGGACGAAACTATTTGTCTGCGAAGTGACCATTAGCCGATCACTCTGTTCTTCTTCCGTTCATAACTCCCTTTATGATATTTCTCTCTTCTACAGTATTCTCAGTTACAATTATTATTTCTTCACTCTTTCATAAAATATAATAGTATTGGGTATTATTTTCTTATTTATCTTTTGCATTTAATTATCTTATTTATTTATCTTTCTTATTTATCTGCCACCCAGGTGGCAGGGAATGAATGAAAGGATTGAGGAAAATGAGGTGAAAGAAGCAGTGAAACAAATGAGAGCGGGAAAAGCAGAAGGTTTGGATGGTATTGCTGTGGATTGTATAAAGAAGGGTGGAGATGTGATAATAGATTGGTTGGTGAGACTTTTCAATGTGTGCTTTGCTGTGTCAATGGTACCAATATACTGGAAGAGTGCATGTATTGTGCCGTTGTACAAGGGGAAGGGAGATCGGCAGGAGTGTTCAAGTTATAGACGTATTAGTTTATTGTCAGTGGTTGGAAAGCTGTATGGCAGGGTGTTGATAGAGAGGATAATAAAGTGTACGGAAGTTGCAATAGGAGAAGAACAGTGCGGTTTTAGGAGGGGAAGAGGGTGCGTGGATCAGATGTTTGCAGCAAGACAGTTATGCGAGAAGTATTTAGAGAAGCATAAGGAGATATTTTGGGCTTTTATGGACTTGGAAAAAGCGTATGATCGTGTGGACCGTGAAGCAATGTAGAAGGTGTTAAGGATTTATGAAATAGGAGGAAATTTGTTAGAAGCAGTTAAGAGTTTTTATGAAGGGAGCAGAGCATGTGTGAGAGTAGGAAATGGTGAGTTGAGTGAATGGTTTGAGGTAAAGGTAGGTTTGCGACAGGGTTGTGTAATGTCACCATGACTGTTTAATATGTTTATGGATGGTGTGGTGAGGGAGGTGAAAAGGAGAACTATGGGAAGAGGATTGGGTTTAGTAGGAAAGAATGGTAGAGATTGGGAGTTGAATCAGTTGCTGTTCGCTGATGACACAGCATTGGTGGCGGATTCTGATGAGAAACTGCAGCGGGTAGTCAAAGAGTTTGGTGTGGTTTGTGGAAGGAGGAAACTGAAGGTGAACGTCAATAAAAGTAAAGTAATGGTGTGTAATAGGGGAGAGCATAGGGTGAATCTAGATGTGAGGCTGGATGGGGAAATATTGGAACAAGTAGAGTGTTTTAAATATCTAGGAGGAACAATAAGCAGGAGTGGAGGTATGGAAGTGGAGGTAAAACAGAGAGTGTGTGAAGGAAGGAAGGTTTTCGGAGCAATGGGAAGCATGTGGAAGACGAGAAATCTCGGAGTGAAAGTAAAAAGTGCACTGTATCAAGGAATTGTTGTGCCAACAGTGATGTATGGGGCTGAGACATGGGCTCTGAAGAAAAAGGAGAAAAGAGGGCTGGATGTGATGGAGATGAGCTGCTTGAGGAGTATGTGTGGAGTTACTTGTAGAGACAGATTGAGGAATGAAGAGATACGTAGGAGAGTGGGGCAGCAGGAACATTTGTCAGCCAGAGTGGACAGAAGGGTGCTGAGCTGGTATGGTCATGTTGAACGAATGGGAGATGAAAGGCTTACAAAGAGAATATGTGAGTCAGGTACAAGGGGAGATAGAAGGGCAGGAAGACCCCCATTGAGATGGAGAGACTGTGTAAGAAAGGCTTTGGATGATAGAGGAATGACTATAGATCAGGCAGGGGAAGTGGTGGTGGACAGGAGTGAATGGAGAATGCTTGTGAATAGTTGAGTGAACACGTGGTCATTTGGAGTAAGGGGTCGGGCGCAAGTTGGACTAGATAATAGTCCATCAGGCGCCTGGCCCGGGGAGACGATTAATATGAAGGGTGTGCCTGGAAGTGTGGTGGGAGGGCTTGTGGCTTTGGCTCCGCTGCATGTCTGCCTGCCGAGATCGGAACCTCTCCGGGTGGTCAGGGGCCGGGGGAGTGCTGGAGCGACCTTGGTGACCCTGATCTCTGGGTCTTCTCCTGGGTGACCTGGATGTGTGAGAGTTTGTGTTTTTATCTGTGTTTATTTTTTGTTTTATGTTGTTTTTGTGTTTTCCCTGTTTTTGCTCTGTCTTGAGTCGGCTACCCCCAAAATGGGGATTGGGCCTGAGCATATAGATAGATAGATAGATAGATTTATCTATTTTTGGATATATGTTCCTCCTACAGTTAGAATTATTTGTACTTCACTCTTTCATAACAAAATAATTGTACTGGGTATTATTTTCTTATTTATCTTTCTTAAGCCATTTGTTTGCATCTATTTTCGAATCCACTCCTACAAAGCATATTCTGATATCACTTATAATGCTTTATTAATTGCATTATTCATTGTAAATTCAGCTTGAATGGCCTCGACAGTTCAAGCAAGAAAAAACTCGCAGGCCAAGTTAATGATGCGAGCTATTACACACACACACACACACACACACACACACACACACACACACACACACACACACACACACACACACACACACACACACACACCTGTCTTAGAGTGTATACTGCATTCATAAATTGTGTTGGCATTTATTTAAAGCTTGTGTATTGAAAAAGGTACGTTTTTTTTGGTGACATTTTGGTTAATTTATGACAAAATACCTGTAATATATTATGATATATTCAGTGCCAATCATATCTTCCCTAGATATACTAGGATTCTAACCCACCATCTTGTGGTTACTCTTATGTGACCTATCACCTAATATCCCCTTTTTTCCTCGTTAAAAAAAAAAAAAAAAAAAAAATATATATATATATATATATACAGGTATATATAGAGAACAAAATATATACATAAATGAATTAATACATAAATAAAACAAAAATATAAAAATCTCACTTTTGTTCTTTTTCTTTTTTGATGATATCTATATTTAGGTGGGTGAGGGTCCTTGGCGCGGTGACCCTTGGGATAGTGTCTTTGCCATTATTTTTACTCGGTGTGTCACAGGTGATATACAATCTGGTTCCTTTTTATATTTCTTGGTCTTGCTTCTCTAAATATAGCTCAGGGAACATTGGGACAGATTGTTAAATTCAGCGAGGCCTGTTACTTTGTCTTCATAATACTGCTTCGTCTTTTCCAATCAATCTTTTATATTATTTTTGTTGTATTCTATATAAACACGGGGGAAAGTAGCACAGGTTCTCTCTCTCTCTCTCTCCCATCTATCAATAATTAGTTATTTTGCATTTATCTTGTATCGTCCCTGTTTTGGTTTGTTTATTTTGCAAGTTTTACATTATAATCAGAAAGAATGATAGAATTTATGAACGATAATTTCCTATATCAATTAGTTCAGACCCCCACTAGTGGTGACAATATATTAGATTTAGTTATCACAACTCACGAATATATAACGTCAAACTTACAAGTTGGTGAACAGTTAAGTGGATGTGATCATAATAACATCAGGTTCCAGACCAACATGACTCACACCACCAATATTAGTGAAACATTCATACCTGACTACAACAAAGCTGATATTAGCGGACTAAGAAAAGAGATAAACGATATCCATACACGCATAAATAGTCTCTCTAGTACCGAAGAAGCTTGGATAACATTCAAAGATCTTTTCTTTACTGCCCAAAATAAATATATCCCTATGCGTAAACGACACAATAAAAGTATAAATAAACCCCTATGGTACAATAACAATATTAGTAGAGCAATTAGTGAAAGAAATCGTCTATACAAATTTAAAAATGGATACAGACAATATTTCCATCCAAAATCAATACTCGGTTGCGAGAAGAAAAGTTAAATCGCTAATTAAATCTGCAAAGAGGAATTACTAAATTAAAATCGCACATGCGAGCAAATCTAATCCAAAACACTTTTATAGATATATAAATAGCAATAAACAAATTAAAAGTGGCATTGGCCCGATACTAAATAATCAAGGTGAATTAGAATCAGATAGCAGGGACATAGCTTTCTTAATCAACACTTTTCTTCTGTATTATTTTAATACTGCCAGTAACCGAAACGTGCCACAAGAAAACGATCAAACATGTAACTATGTTCTTCAAGATGTTATTATTACCCAGTCAGAAGTAATTAAAACGATCGACTCACTTCATGTCAATAAATCACCTGGGCCGGACATGTTTATCCCTAAAATTCTTAAATTAGTCAAAGAATAAGTTGCAGGGGCACTAACCATAATACTAAATATGTCACTTAAACAAGGACATGTACCCACCGACTGGAAGACCGCTAATATAACACCGATATTTAAAAATGGTGACAAAACACTACCAAATAACTATAGGCCAATTAGCTTAACTTCCGTAATTGGAAAAATATGTGAATCAATCATACGGGATAAAATCGTTTTATTCCTTGAGAACAATAACCTTATTAACAATAGTCAACACGGATTCAGAGCAAAGAGATCATGCCTAACCAATTTAATAGAATTTTATGACAGCCTCTACAAACTAAATGACTTCACCAAAAGCCTCGACATAGTGTATCTAGACTTTCAAAAGGCCTTCGACAAGGTCCCGCATGATAAATTATTACAGAAAATAAGAGACATAGGAATACAGGGCAAAACGTATGATTGGATTAAAAACTGGCTAAGTGAAAGAAAGCAAAGAGTAGTTATCAACGCTGTGGAATCAACATGGAGCCCAGTAACTAGTGGAGTCCCCCAAGGCTCAGTATTGGGACCAGTGTTGTTCATAATATATATCAATGATCTAGATAATGGCATAAATAATTTAATTTCCAAATTCGCGGATGACACGAAGATAGGTAATGCAATAATTTCCGAAAGTGATAGAATAAACCTTCAAGCTGATTTAAATAAAGTCACAGAATGGTCGGAGAAGTGGAAAATGCCGTTTAATGTAAACAAATGTCAGATATTGCAAATAGGTTCTAAAAACAATAAATATGAATACTGCATGAATGAAGAGAAGATAAAAAATGTAACACAAATAAAAGACTTGGGAGTGCTGATAAACGAAAACTTAAAATCTTCCAATCAATGCACAGCGGCTGCAAACAAAGCAAACAGGGCACTAGGTTTCATCAGAAGAAACTTCCACTATCACAGCAAAGACATAGTTTTGCCTTTATACAAAAGTATGGTGAGACCGCACCTCGAATACGCTGTGCAGTTTTGGTCACTTCACCTCATAAAGGATGTTAAAAAATTGGAATCTGTGCAAAGGCGAGCCACTAAGCTAATCCCTTCATTAAGAAATAAATCATATGATGAAAGACTGAGAGAACTTGATCTATTTTCACTTAAGAAACGAAGGATGAGAGGCCAATTGATAGAGTGTTTTAAACTTCTAAAAGGATTCAGTAACATTAATCTAGATAAGTTATTCAAAAAAGCCGAAGACACATCTACAAGAGGAAACAATTTAAAATTATAAGGTCGGAGAGCGAATCTAGATACAACAAAAAATGTCTTCACTCACAGTGTAATTGATGAGTGGAACAAACTTCCAAATAAAGTAATAGACAGCTCCTCTATAGATACATTTAAGACAAATCTAGACTCATACCACACACAAATTGGTATGGAGTAGGCAGTAATTATCACCGTTATCATTTGTTCAGCTAAAGAGAGCGTTAGAAAAGAAAAAAAGTAAATAAACAAATAAAGAATAATAATAATAAAAATCCTCATTAAATATGTTTATCTATCTATCTATCTATATGCTCAGGCCCAATCCCCACTTTTCCTATTTTTTATTTTATTTTCCTGTATTTATTATTTTTTTGTTTGTTTGTATTTTCTTGGGGGTCGCCGACTGAAGACAGAGCAAGAACAGGAAAACACAAACCAGACAAAACAGCGAACAAACACAGACAAAACACAAAGTTCACACATATCTAGGTCACCCAGGAGAATACCCAGAGACCAGGGTCACCCAGGTCGCTCCAGCACTCCACCGGCCCCCGACCACCCGGAGAGGCTCCGATCTCGGCAGGCAGACATGTAGCGGAGCCAAAGCCACAAGCCCGCCCACCACACTTCCAGGCGCACCCTTCATATTAATCTTTTCCCCGGGTCAGGGGCCTGATGGACTATTATCTAGTCCAACTTGCGCCCGACCCCTTCCCCCAAATGACCACGTGTTCACTCAACTATTCACAAGCATTCTCCATTCATTCCTGTTTATTATCACTTCCTTTGCCTGATCTATAGTCATTCCTCTATCATCCAAAGCTTGTCTTACACAGTCTCTCCATATCAATGGGGGTCTTCCTGCCCTTCTATCTCCCCTTGTATCTGACTCATATATTCTCTTTGTAAGCCTTTCATCTCCCATTTGTTCAACATGACCATACCAGCTCAGCACCCTTCTGTCCACTCTGCCGGACAAATGTTCCTGCTGCCCCACTCTCCTACGTATCTCTTCATTCCGCAATCCGTCTCTATGAGTAACTCCACACATACTCCTCAAGCAGGTCTTCTCCATCACATCCAGCTTTCTTCTCTCCTTTTTCTTCAGAGCCCATGTCTCAGCCCCATACATCACTGTTGGCACAACAATTCCTTGATACATTGCACTTTTTACTTTCATTCCGAGATTTCTCGTCTTCCACATACTTCCCATTACTCCGAAAACTTTCCTTCCTTCACACACTCTCTGTTTTACCTCCATTTCCATACCTCCACTCCTGCTTATCGTTCCTCCTAGATATTTAAAACACTCTACCTGTTCCAATATTTCCCCATCCAGCCTCACATCTAGATTCACCCTATGATCACCCCTATTACACACCATTACTTTACTTTTATTGACGTTCACCTTCAGTTTCCTCCTTCCACAAACCACTCCAAACTCTTTGACTACCCACTGCAATTTCTCCTCAGAATCCACCACCAACGCTGTTTCATCAGCAAACAGCAACTGATTCAACTCCCAATCTCTACCATTCTTTCCTACTAAACCCAATCCTCTTCCCATAGTTCTCATTTTCATATCCCTCACCACACCATCCATAAACATATTAAACAGCCATGGTGCAATACACAACCCTGTCGCAAACCTACCTTTACCTCAAACCATTCACTCAACTCACCATTTCCTACTCTAACACATGCTCTGCTCCCTTCATAAAAACTCTTAACTGCTTCCAACAAATTTCCTCCAATATCATAAATCCTTAACACCTTCCACATTGCTTCACGATCCACACGATCATACGCTTTTTCCAAGTCCATAAAAGCCCAAAATATCTCCTTATGCTTCTCTAAATACTTCTTGCATAACTGTCTTACTGCAAACATCTGATCCACGCACCCTCTTCCCCTCCTAAAACCGCACTGTTCTTCTCCTATTGCAACTTCCGTACATTTTATTATCCTCTCTATCAACACCTTTCCATATAGCTTTCCAACCACTGATAATAAACTAATACCTCTATAAATTGAACACTCTTGCCGATCTCCCTTCCCCTTATACAACGGCACAATACATGCACTCTTCCAGTCTATTGGTACCATTGACACAACAAAGCACACATTGAAAAGTCTCACCAACCAATCTATTATCACATCTCCACCCTTCTTTATACACTCCACAGCAATACCATCCAAACCTTCTGCTTTTCCTGCTTTCATTTGTTTCACTGCTTCTTTCACCTCATTTTCCTCAATCCTTTCATTCATTCCCTGCCACCTGGGTGGCCTGGGTAACCTATCTCCATCAACCTAACGCCACCTGCTCAACAGGTGGCGTTGAGTGTGTGTAAGTGTGAGAGTCCGAGTGTAGGGGGTGAGACTGTGAAGCACGGGAACGAGGTGGCTTCAGAGATGGGGTCGTTTCGGGCCATGAGTGAGCACCGTGCCTCATGTGAAGGCAAGATGGCAGGTGCTCGTTGTACTCTACGTGCTTCACATGTCTCACTCCCTGGACTGGAACAAGACCTCACGGGCTTCACTGTTCATTGTAAAGCGGTGAATGTTAAGGCTCTCAGCCTATGCCCGAGAGGAAGTAAGTTGGAATATAGAAAAAAAAAAAAAAAAAAAACAAAAAAAAAAACCACTGCTTCAATCACTGCTTCTCTTCCATCTCTTGCATTTAGCAAAGATTCAAATATGTACATACTACTAATGGTGATGGGTTGGATGATTCCAATTAACCCCAAAATGTACATGCTGCTAAGGCGAAGGGTTGCATGAATTTTTCCTTTCTCTTTTTTTTTCCTTTCCTTTTTTCCAATCTTTCCTGTAAATTTCTTCTGGGGATTTCGAAGCCCAGCAAGGTTAGTCACTTCCAACTTTTTCATGTACGGAAATTGCCGGAGGGACCGGAGGGTGGGGAGAGAGCCTTCTTCTTTTCTATTCTTTCCTTCAACTTTGCTTTTCTATCGGATATGCCATTTCTACTAGAATTAAGTCCTGACCACCTCGTTTGGATCGTAAGGTCTGTGTGGCCAGTGTATCTATGTAAATATATGTAACAATTATCTCTCTCTCTCTCATCCTCCTACTTCAAACCTCACATATACAATCTTCTGACAAAATCTGTTTCCATCCAATAGGAGAGTTTTGTGGTGTATTTCATACAACAGTGGTAAGATAAAGAAGACTAAGGCCATGATATCCTGTGAGTGCGAGAGAGAGAGAGGGTGTGTGTGTGTGTGTGTGAGAGAGAGTGAGTGAGTGTAGTGACTTTTCTATAGGAATGAAATTTATGTTGTGGTGACTATTGTAGTGACAGTATTAAGTATGTGGTAACTTTACTGTAGTGACAATATTAATGTTGTAGCGAATTTACTGCAAAGGTGACTGTATTGCAGTGACGAAATAAGTGCCGCCTACATCAAGAAGAATCGAAACGCATTGAGCATCCAGTAAAAACCAACTCGCCGGTACACTTATGAACCGTTCGGTATTCTTTGATTATCACAAACCGGACGGGTAACCGGATCCCAGAGAAGCTTTTATTACACACGATGTTACCGCTGGAGTAACTAATTGTTGGGTGCTAACTCATTATTAAGGGGAGATGGGTCGTTTTCCTGGTCCCCCTTCTTCTTCATCTTTAGCCCCATTAGTTCTCATATTTTATGACGTTTGGTCCATTAGTTTGGCGATTTTAAGACCTTTCGACCCATTTCTTTGTCAATATTAAGACTTTTTCGTGGCATTTAGGTGTATACTTATTTCCTGGCGAGCGATAGCGAACCTATAATATGTGGAACCGGCCTTAGGTCGGGACATTTTTCTATCGAGAAATGTAAAAATTTATCTTGAAGGAGGGTCTTGGTTGGGTGCTATATTAAGCTTGATGGAGGTCTAGGGAGGAAACTAAAATATAGAATAAAAGATACATAAATGAGCCAATAAATACGCCAACCCCTCCCCCCCCCCCCTCCCTTAGACCAGGGAGGAGAGAGAGAGACTTGTTTTCAGGGCTGGAAGTCGATGCTGCTGAATGGTACCGGCAAAAAATATTCAGTGTGGAAGAATATCTGCTGGTGAAAATGTTGGGGTGATGACACACACACGCACACACACATTCACACACATACGTACATGCGCACACACACACACACACACATACACACACACACACACACACACACACACACATACACACACACACACACACACACAAACACACACTGTTGACTACTTAGGATAAGTTAGGTTAAAGAATTGTGTATTTTCAGCCTCACTGCTTGCCGGCTCCATATAAACCGCTTATATTATTATTGCACACACGTTCGTATGTACACACATTCTCTCTCATTTTAAATTTTATTTTATGTTTTATTTTATTTGTTTAATTCTTCTTAGTCTCCCTCACACTCACATACACACAGACATGCATGTAAGTAATAGCAGAGAGAGAGAGAGAGAGAGAGAGAGAGAGAGAGAGAGAGAGAGAGAGAGAGAGAGAGAGATCTACCTGACCACTTAGAAATGATGTTCTTCAGAGTTTGGATGAACAGCACTAACTCTATTCTTTTCTGTGTCTGTTATCGGCCACAATGGCAAGGGAATCAGCCCATCGTTTACCTCCATAACAACATTGACAGTTTATTGCATGAGCACTCATGTCAGCATCTCATAATAGTCGGCGACATAAACCAACATCTGGTGGCGAGCTCTTTTGATGAACTGTTGACTGTGTACGGGCTGACAAATCATGTCAATTTTCCAACACACATCTCTGGATCATCCCTTGACCCTGTCATCAGTGACCTTTCAGATAATGTGGTCACCTGCCGACCCTTGGCAACAGCTGGATCTTCGGACCACCATGTTATTCTCAGCACGATTAATGTTGCAGCTGATCGTGATGAGGCTGTGGCACGTACCAACTGGTTATGGCACAGGGCAAATTGGGATGGTCTTCAAAATGCACTCGATAACATCTCATGGCCAGATTATCTTATCGGAGATGTTAATCATCAAGTTGAAGCTTTTACCAACATTTTGTGTTCCTTACAGAATAAATTCATCCCTAGCCAGACCTATAAAGCAAAGTCGGGAGACCAGCCATGGTTTGGATTCAACTGCAGAGTTGCAGCAGGTAAGAAAAGTATAGCATGGCTACAATGCAAAAGACGCCCAACTCAAAGGACCAAGCATCTGCATAAACTTGCTTGCAAAAATATGGAACAGGTGCAGATACAAGCTATCAGAAAGTGGAAAGAGGATCTGAAATCAAAACTTCCAGGCAAGAACGTCGGGAGCAAATATGGTGGACTAGTATTAAACAACAACAAGGTTTTGCTCCTGATGATTGCATCCCACCTTAAGCAAATGTGATGGATCCATGGCTATCTACAGTAAGGACAAGGCTGAGATTCTGGCATCTTACTTCTCAAGCAAAATGAATGTACCAGACCCAGACCGCTCACCTCCGGCTGTACCAGCACAGACCAATGCCCAGTTAAGAGATTTCACAATTACCATAGATGATGTGAAACGGCAACTAGAGGAAGCTGACCCCAAGAAGGCCACTGGACCAGATAACATCAGTCCACATATCTTAAAGCGTTGCGCACATCAGCTATGCCAGCCACTCACCATCATTTTTCAGAATTGCCTCAACTCACAGCAGTGGCCCAAAATATGGAAAGAAGCAAGAGTTGTGGCGATTCACAAGAAAAGCAGCAGAACAGACCCAAAAAATGACAGACCAATCTCCCTTCTTTCTGTTATTGGGAAAATTCTGGAGTCAATCTTGGCAACAAAAATTGTAACTTTTCTGGATAAACATCACCTTCTCAACTCTAAGCAGTTTGGCTCCAGGAAAGGTAGATCTGCGGAAGACTTGCTACTCCATCTATCTACCACGTGGAACCAGGCCCTTGACATGGGAAAAGACACCTATGTAATTGCACTTGATATCCCGGGTGCCTTTGACAGGGTGTGGCATGCGGGCATCACCACCAAACTGAGGAGTCTAGGGTTGTGATGCTCTACTTCACCTAATCAATGATTACCTGCAAGACAGAACACTTCACACAGTTGTCAATGGACATAACTCTGCTAACTACGCCATCAAAGCCAGTGTCCCACAGGGCAGCGTTCTTGGACCTTTGTTGTGGAATGTTTATTTCAATGACATTCTGCAGCTCATCCCCGAGGCATTTGTTTATGCTGACGACTGTACTCTAACATTCACTTGTAGCAAAGATGAGAGGCAAGCCACCGTCACTCGTATCAACAATGCCTTACATAGTATCACCTCTTGGGCAAAACGCTGGCAAGTGAACCTTGCTCCGGAGAAAACTCAAGTAATGCTAATCTCTCGGAGACAAGATATTCCCTCATATACACCACCAGATATTCAGCTTGATGGGAGGAAGGTTCAGATGCAGAGTCAAGTGAAAATTCTAGGGGTAAAATTTATTGATAATCTGTCTTTCACCAGCCATGTTAAGGTCATCACAAAGAATGCTGCATGGAAACTTGGTTGCATTCGACGTATATCACATCTCCTGGACTCTAAAGGTGTTGCTACTCTGTATAAGTCTCAAGTTCGTCCATTGATGGAATACTGTCCACTTGCATGGTCATCATGTCCTCCCTCATACTTGAAACTTTTGGACCAAATACAGAACAGAGCTGAACACTTGATCCAACTCAAAGAACAAGAACATCATGCCCCCAGGTTTCAGCCTCTACAACAGCGTCGGGATGTGGCAGGTTTATGTGTAACATACAAACCCCAAAAATGCACACTCCACACCTAACAGTCTTACATCTACAACCTGCCCAACCAACATCATATGCAACAAGAACCGCGTCCAAAAAGGTATCATCAGGTCAGTGTTCCAGTTGCTAGGACAGAACACTACCTTCGTTCTTACTTACCAAAGTACGCAAGACTGTGGAATCACCTGGTTCAGCACACTGACCTGCATCACTTAACCTCACTACAACAGTTCAAGTCGGTGGTTAATAACTGGCTCAGGAATATCACAGTTCCGTACTAAATGTTGGTAATATAATTATTAATTATAATACTTCATAAAGAGGGATCTTAGATAAAATATATACTGGTATATATTATATATAAATATATCAATGGTATATATTTTTTGCATTTTAAATGTGTTTTGCTATAGATAATTCCACGTTTCATCACTGGAATTTTAGCTGTTAGAACACCATATAATGTCGTAAAGTTAAAAAGAGAGAGAGAGAGAGAGAGAGAGAGAGAGAGAGAGAGAGAGAGAGAGAGAAACAAAACAAATTAAAGCAAGCAAGAAGGCATGGATGGCATACTGTAGATAGAAAATATAGGGAAAAATAGATACAAATTTGTCGATAAAAGGAATAAAGAAAAAGTTCAATTAAAGACAAATAAGGAAACGCATTCACAGTCAAATGAAAGGTGAAACGGGGGGGAGGGGTGTCCACATACAATAAAGATATCATATCATCGTAACACATCTATTTTAATTAGAACAATAAAACATGTTATAACATCAAATGATGCTGAATTGCACCACTTATCTTTTCAGTTCTACTTCGTTAACTTTTACAGTCTCTCTCTCTCTCTCTCAGTGTGTGTGTGTGTGTGTGTATATATATAAACTGTGTATATACTGTATATATATATATATATCGAACACCTTCCATTTCAGACTAAAATCCATGATCGAAAAAAAAAATGTTCCTTGTCCATATAAGTCCAAGGTGTGGACTTCTGCCTTTTGAGGGTACTACACTTTTCACGCAACCGTTTTTTTATTTTGTTCTCATCTTCGTTCTCGTTTGTTCTGACAGTTATTATTTATCTTGCTTGCCACTAGTTTTGTGTGATGTTATTAGCTGTGTTTTACCTATTATTCTAAATTTCTTGGGAATTTTTGCATTGCCCATTGTTTATTGATTTTTTTTTTTTTTTTTTTTTAAAGATTTATTCTTAGCTAATGTCTTCTTTATTAATATGTTTTCGAATTTTCTTTGGTACTACCATAGGATGTTTTATTATTTGTTCTTTGTTTTATTTGTGTTCTTAATTTACCCTTTATCATGCTTTAATTACTTTTTGTTCTATTTGTATTGATTACATCATTACTTCTTTATTTTATATAGCTATGTTGGTCATGCCATTTTTCTTTATTTGCTTTTATTGATTTTTATATCAAGCATAGAAGATAATTGTGCATATTATACATTTATTGTGTTATACTAACAATTCTTAGTTTTGGTTGATGTATATTAAAAAAACAAGCTTTATTTTTACATCAGATTATTTATTAGTATTAATTATATTATAGTATATGTTTCTCAAATAATATTAAAATATTTCCTTTCGACTGCATCTATAATTTGTTCACTCCTCTAAACTCGACCTTGGCTGAGCTTATATGTTCATATTGTTTATATTGTTTATATTGTTTATATTGTCTTGTAGAATTAGCATTAAATTGAGCGTCACATACACGTGCACACGCACACGCACACACACACACACACTCACACACACACACTCACATGTCCCCCCCCCCCCCTCCCCCCAAACAAAACAAGCCGAATAAGCCCAAAAAATGCTGATAAAACAAGCGGGGGTTCGAGTCCCTGGCCAAATACAGATGAAAGGGAAGGTATGCCAAGAAATACTGCTGGAGGGAGAGAGAGAGAGAGAGAGAAGGGAAACAATGAGAAAATGAGTGATAAAGAAAAGGTGGTAAGAATGGAATAGAGGAATAAAGTGAGGGATGAGAGAACGAGGGAGCGCAAGAAGGATGGTATAGAGGGAATAACGAGGTAATGAGTGATAAAGAGAAGGCAAGAAAGGATTATGGAAGACACAGAGAAGGTGATAAGGATGGTATAGAGGGAGGAATGGAAGAAGGGGAGAAACAGCTCATGATAAGGATGGTATAAACGGAGGAATGGGAGAAACAGGGAAGGTGGTAAGGATGGTATAGAGGGATAAATGGGAGACACAGGGATCTTAATAAGGATGTTATGGAGGGATAAAGGAAGGAATGGGAGACACTGGGAACATGATAAGGATGGTATGGAGGGATAAAGGAAGGAATGGGAGACACAGGGAACATGATAAGGATGGTATGGAGGGATAAAGGAAGGAATGGGAGACACAGGGAACATGATAAGGATGGTATGGAGGGATAAAGGAAGGAATGGGAGACACAAGGAACATGATAAGGTAGGTATGGAGGGATAAAGGAAGGAATGGGAGAAACAGGTAACAGGATAAAGATGGGATAGAGGGATAAAGGAAGGAAAGGGAGAAACAGGAAACAGTATAAGGATGGTATGGAGGGATAAAGGAAGGAAGAATGGAGAATATATATTTTTTTTTTTTTTTTTTTTTTTTAAGAGACAATGAACGGAGGAAGGAAAAACACAGATAAAACAAAAAGGTCCATGTGCCTAAAGGCATCCTCCATTCATAAAATATTTGTAACAACTGGATTTAAACATTTGTTGATTGTAAGTTTGTGGAAAGCAATTCGAGGGAAGTGAATTCCAAAGAGTAGTAGCTCTGGGGATAAATGAATTCTGATAAGCAGAAGTTCTGCATTGTGGAGGAGAAAGTGTAAATTCATGGGCGCTCTCAGCTGCCCTAGTTCTACGGGGAAAGATGTGGAGAGGCGGCACAATTGAAGCAAGTTCCTCGGAACAATTGCTGTGAAAATATCTGTAGAATAATGCAAGGGATGCAACGTTTCTTCGTATGGCTAATGTAGGAAGGTCCTGTGTGATTGCAGGGTTATTGATTAATCTAATAGCTTTATTTTGAATTTTGTCCAACTGCCTCAATGCAACCACTCCACTTCCACCCCACAGAGGTGAACAGTAATCCATCTGAGAGCGCACATGACTTTTATATATTACGGCCAACTGCTCGTCAGTGAAGAATTCTCGAACTCTGTACAGGAGTCCCAGTTTTTTAGAGGCATTCTTAGCAATGCTTCTAACATAATGTGTCCAGCTCAAGTTAGTAGTTAATGTTACACCGAGAATGTCAATACTAGGGGAAGTGGGAATATTTACATCATTAAAAAATATATGGGAGTCAGTGAGATTCTGTCGGTTAGAAAATTGAATGTACTTGGTTTTCTGTGCATTAAAGGAAACTAGATTCTCTTGTCCCCATTCATTAATTCTAGAAAGGTCCTGGTTCAGAGAAATTGCAGTGTTTATTTTTGAATTAATAAGATCGGGTTGGGTGAAAGAATTGGTAAATGTGAAGGAACTGTGGAGTGTTGAGTCATCTGTGTAGGAATGTATTGGATTATGAGTGGTAGATATGAGATCATTGATATGAATGAGGAACAGAGTTGGGGCCAAAACTGATCCCTGGGGAACACCAGCATTTATTGAGTGAAATTGAGAATAAAGGCCATCTACCATTACACGTATTTTTCTGTTATGAAGATAAGAAGAAATTAGTGGAACTAATGATGCAAGGCCGTAGTGTGACATCTTCGACAATAAGGATTGATGCCAGACTCTATCAAATGCCTTTGATATATCCAGTGCTATTGTATGTGTTTCACCATGTTGGTCTGTAGCTTGGTTGATTTGATGCGTAAGAAGGCAAAGAATGTCTGCAGTTGATCGACATCGTCTAAAACCATATTGCCTATCACTGATTAATTTATTATTCTCCAGATGCTTAATTATGTGATTATTTAATATAATTTCAAAAACTTTGCCAAGAGTGGAAGTTATAGCTATTGGTCTGTAGTTTGATGGATCTGAAGAGGCACCTTTTTTAGGAACTGGATGGATGTTTGCTTCTTTCCAGGGTACTGGGAAGCATGAGGTATGAGTACACAGACGGAAAAATTTTGCCAATACAGGAGCGAGCACCAAGGAGCAATTCTTAAGTACTATTGGAGGAATTTCATCTGGACCAGGAGCCTTATCTACTGAGAGATTCTGCAAAATAGTTTTGACATGTCTGGTGTGGATCTTAAGTGAGGGAATTTCAGGTGAATTAAAATTAAGTACAGGGACATCTTGATTTATTTCATCTAAGGTTGAGTTGGTGGAGAAAATATCTGCAAGAAGGTTAGCTTTACCTCGTGGGTCACTTACAAGATTGCCAGTCGGAGATTTTAATGGTGGAATGGATGAAGCAGTAGTGAAGTTGGATTTGAATGAGTTAAGAGTAGACCAAAATATTTTGTTATCATTTGGATTATTTAGAAGTTTATTTGCCTGCTTATGGAGAAAGTTTGATTTAGTTAGGTTTAATACAGTTTTGGCATGATTTCTGATGTTTCTAAAGTAATTAAAGGCTTCATGTGTTTTTGATCTTGTGTATGCATTGTAGGCTATTGCTTTTTGTTCAGTTACTCTAGCACAATTATGGTCAAACCATTTAGGTGAATTAGATCTTTTACTGTACTTTTGATGAGGAATAAAAGTTTCCATTCCAATTTTTACAAAATCTTGTATGTGGCTCAAGGTGGAGTGTGCATCATTAGAAAAGAAAGAGGTCCAGGGAATATCAATAAAGAAACCTTGAAGACCCTCCCAGTCTGCCCTATCGTAATGCCATTTAGTCACCAAAACAGGTTCAGAGTGGGAAGGTGTGGTAGGTGATACACAGGTGGCCTGTATCAGACAGTGATCAGAAGATCCAAGTGGGGACCTCACTGTAACATCATAATTTTCTGAATTGGTTGTTAAAAATAAGTCCAGTAGGTGGGAATTATGATTAGGATTATCTGGTACACGGGTGGGTTGGTTGACTAGTTGAATGAGATTAAATGAGTCTGCAAATAGCTCACATTCAAGACCAGCATCATCAGTCCTGGCTGAATGAGTGAGCCATTCAACATTATGGACATTAAAATCACCCAACACAGTGATTTCAGAAGAAGCATTTAAGTTGAGGACACTGAGTTGTGAGGACAGAGAATCAAAAAGACTTTGCTCTGGAGGAGTATTTGGGGAACGGTAGATGCAACATATGTATTTAAATTTACCAGCAGAAATTAATTTGTATATAGAATAATCAAAATAGGGACAATTGAAACTAGTAACCTCCTCCAGGGCAATTTCAGATTTTGCGAAGCAACATACACCACCTTTAGGTCTGAAATTTTGGAGCAGTTGATAACCTGGAAAATTAAATCTAGATGTGTCAGATGTGGATGTTACTTGAGTCTCTGTCAAAAAAAGGAGAGTAGGGGATTCTGCTTGAAGAAATTGGTGTACAGAATTGATGTTAGAGTGAAGTCCCCTTATATTACTAGAGAAATAGCTGTACTGACAAGCAGCTTTGGGACGTTGCAATGCTCTTGACACAGTCGCATGATGACGACCGGGAGGGCCCTGTGTCAATAACCCAACCCTGCCGGGGGTGGATATCCGAGGGACCACCAGGTTTGCTCTTAACAATTGTACTGCCATATTTATAAGGTAAGTGTATGGTGTTACATGTATGGTATGTAGTGGGAAGAGTAGTATTTTATGGATAGAGGATAGCGATGTAGGGCAATGTCGTGAAGTTGGATGTGTATGTTATATAAAGAGGGTTTTCCTGATACCCCTGATGTGTGAGGCAGAAAGATATGTATCCAGCTACCAAGGCCTGGGAGAGAAAATGGAATTCAGGCTATTCCCTGAGTCTCCCGAAACCTTGGCGGTAGTACTTCCCTGGGCGGGGCTGCCTACCCCTACTACCTGCATATGAATGATTTTAAGGGGGGTGACCTGCCTTTTTCTCCTTTTCTCTCTTTATCTGGCTTGTATCCATTCGGCCCAATTCAGCCAACTGTTTTGAGACGTTTACCCCCATCCAGGTGTCAATGTTTTCCTGGCGAGCGGTAGCGAGCCAGCATACATATATTTTTTGTTTTACAACAAGCTAAATTTGTACATTTTTCGAAGGACAAATTTCTCCGGCGAAGCCGCATTTCTCCATACAATGCTGGCTCGTTATCGCTCGCCAGGAAGAAATCGACACCTGGATGAGGATGAACGTCTTAAAACAGTTGGCTGAATGGGGCCGAATGGATACAAGCCAGAGAAAGAGAGAAAAGGAGAGAAAGAGTAAAAAAACAGGTAACCTCCCTTAATGGCCCTGAATAATATATACCATTGCTTCTGTTCAGCGTTTCTTGAAGTGACAGAAATCTAGCAATAGTAAATCTAAGGAACACGAGCTGCGGATTTGGCTCGTGAATAAAGGATTTGGTCAGGTCAGCGGGACAATTACTAGAGGTCAGGGGTCAAAGGTCAACTCACAGCTGGTTCTATAACCCTTGACTGGTTTTTTTATGAGGACTTATTGCACGATCCGGGCTGGAGAGAGAGAGAGAGAGAGATAGATAGATAGATAGATAGATAGATAGATAAGAGAGAGAGAGAGAGAGAGAGAGAGAGAGAGAAAAGCGAGAGCGAGAGAGAGAGAGATAATGTGTGTGTGTTCATGTGTGTGTTCATGTATGTGTGTGTGTGAGTGTGGGTGGGTGGGTGTGTTTGTTGTTGTTGTGTCTGTTACATGGTGCTACAAGGAATAGTTAATCTCAAAGATCATGGAACCCTTGCCAGAGAGGTAGTACGATATGACAGTCTGTCAATAATGTGAGCTTCACTACACTCATTGACATTGCAGTTTTCTATGTACGCGCTTTTAAATATGTTTAAGGGGGGTGACCTGCTTTTTGTTTTTTGTCCTTTTCTCTCTTTCTCTGGCTTGTATCCATTCGGCCCCATTCAGCCAACTATCTTAAGACGTTTATCCCCATCTAGGTGTCGATTTCTTCCTGGCGAGCGATAGCGAGCCAGCATTATATGAAGAAATCCGGCTTCACCGGAGACATTTTTCTATCGAAAAATTTACAAATTTAGCCTGTCAAACAAAAATAAAAATATGCTGGCTCGCTACCGCTCACCAGTAAAAAATTGACACCTGGATGGGGATAAACGTCTTAAAACAGTAGGCTGAATGGGGCCAAATGGATACAAGCCAGAGAAAGATAGAAAAGGACAGAACAAAAACAGGTCACCCCCCTTAACATACGAATGATTTACAACTTTGCGAGCAATTATGTCGAGGTAGACCATATCTTTGTGTGCTCATTATGTCGAGGTAGACCATATCTTTGTGTGCTCATTATGTCGAGGTAGACAATATCTTTGTGTGCTCATTATGTCGAGGTAGACCATATCTTGTGTGCTCATTATGTCGAGGTAGACCATATCTTTGTGTGCTCATTATGTCGAGGTAGACAATATCTTTGTGTGCTCATTATGTCGAGGTAGACCATATCTTGTGTGCTCATTATGTCGAGGTAGACCATATCTTTGTGTGCTCATTATGTCGAGGTAGACCATATCTTTGTGCTGTGTGCTCATTATGTCGAGGTAGACCATATCTTTGTGTGCTCATTATGTCGAGGTAGACCATATCTTTGTGTGCTCATTATGTCGAGGTAGACCATGTCTTTGTGTGCTCATTATGTCGAGGTAGACCATATCTTTGTGTGCTCATTATGTCGAGGTAGACCATATCTTTGTGTGCTCATTATGTCGAGGTAGACCACATCTTTGTGTGCTCATTATGTCGAGGTAGACCATATCTTTGTGTGCTCATTATGTCGAGGTAGACCATATCTTTGTGTGCTCATTATGTCGAGGCAGACCATATCTTTGTGTGCTCATTATGTCGAGGTAGACCATATCTTTGTGTGCTCATTATGTCGAGGTAGACCATATCTTTGTGTGCTCATTATGTCGAGGTAGACCATATCTTTGTGTGCTCATTATGACGAGGTAGACCATATCTTTGTGTGCTCATTATGTCGAGGTAGACCATATCTTTGTGTGCTCATTATGTCGAGGTAGACCATATCTTTATGTGCTCATTATGTCGAGGTAGACCACATCTTTGTGTGCTCATTATGTCGAGGTAGACCATATCTTTGTGTGCTCATTATGTCGAAGTAGACCATATCTTTATGTGCTCATTATGTCGAGGTAGACCATATCTTTGTATGCTCATTATGTCGAGGTAGACCATATCTTTGTGTGCTCATTATGTCGAGGTAGACCATATCTTTGTGTGCTCATTATGTCGAGGTAGACCATATCTTTGTGTGCTCATTATGTCGAGGTAGACCATATCTTTGTGTGCTCATTATGTCGAGGTAGACCATATCTTGTGTGCTCATTATGTCGAGGTAGACCATATCTTTGTGTGCTCATTATGTCGAGGTAGACCATATCTTTGTGTGCTCATTATGTCGAGGTAGACCATATCTTTGTGTGCTCATTATGTCGAGGTAGACCATATCTTTGTGTGCTCATTATGTCGAGGTAGACCATATCTTTGTGTGCTCATTATGTCGAGGTAGACCATATCTTTGTGTGCTCATTATGTCGAGGTAGACCATATCTTTGTGTGCTAATTATGTCGAGGTAGACCATATCTTTGTGTGCTCATTATGTCGAGGTAGACCATATCTTTGTGTGCTCATTATGTCGAGGTAGACCATATCTTTGTGTGCTCATTATGTCGAGGTAGACCATATCTTTGTGTGCTCATTATGACGAGGTAGACCATATCTTTGTGTGCTCATTATGTCGAGGTAGACCATATCTTTGTGTGCTCATTATGTCGAGGTAGACCATATCTTTTGTGCTCATTATGTCGAGGTAGACCATATCTTTGTGTGCTCATTATGTCGAGGTAGACCATATCTTTGTGTGCTCATTATGTCGAAGTAGACCATATCTTTATGTGCTCATTATGTCGAGGTAGACCATATCTTTGTATGCTCATTATGTCGAGGTAGACCATATCTTTGTTTGCTCATTATGTCGAGGTAGACCATATCTTTGTGTGCTCATTATGTCGAGGTAGACCATATCTTTGTGTGCTCATTATGTCGAGGTAGACCATATCTTTGTGTGCTCATTATGTCGAGGTAGACCATATCTTGTGTGCTCATTATGTCGAGGTAGACCATATCTTTGTGTGCTCATTATGTCGAGGTAGACCATATCTTTGTGTGCTCATTATGTCGAGGTAGACCATATCTCTGTGTGCTCATTATGTCGAGGTAGACCATATCTCTGTGTGCTCATTATGTCGAGGTAGACCATATCTTTGTGTGCTCATTATGTCGAGGTAGACCATATCTTTGTGTGCTCATTATGTCGAGGTAGACCATATCTTTGTGTGCTCATTATGTCGAGGTAGACCATATCTTTGTGTGCTCAATATGTCGAGGTAGACCATATCTTTGTGTGCTCATTATGTCGAGGTAGACCATATCTTTGTGTGCTCATTATGTCGAGGTAGACCATATCTTTGTGTGCTCATTATGTCGAGGTAGACCATATCTTGTGTGCTCATTATGTCGAGGTAGACCATATCTTTGTGTGCTCATTATGTCGAGGTAGACCATATCTTTGTGTGCTCATTATGTCGAGGTAGACCATATCTTTGTGTGCTCATTATGTCGAGGTAGACCATATCTTTGTGTGCTCATTATGTCGAGGTAGACCATATCTTTGTGTGCTCATTATGTCGAGGTAGACCATATCTCTGTGTGCTCATTATGTCGAGGTAGACCATATCTTTGTGTGCTCATTATGTCGAGGTAGACCATATCTTTGTGTGCTCATTATGTCGAGGTAGACCATATCTTTGTGTGCTCATTATGTCGAGGTAGACCATATCTTTGTGTGCTCATTATGTCGAGGTAGACCATATCTTTGTGTGCTCATTATGTCGAGGTAGACCATATCTTTGTGTGCTCATTATGTCGAGGTAGACCATATCTTTGTGTGCTCATTATGTCGAGGTAGACCATATCTTTGTGTGCTCATTATGTCGAGGTAGACCATATCTTTGTGTGCTCATTATGTCGAGGTAGACCATATCTTGTGTGCTTATTATGTCGAGGTAGACCATATCTTTGTGTGCTCATTATGTCGAGGTAGACCATATCTTTGTGTGCTCATTATGTCGAGGTAGACCATATCTTTGTGTGCTCATTATGTCGAGGTAGACCATATCTTTATGTGCTCATTATGTCGAGGTAGACCATATCTTTGTGTGCTCATTATGTCGAGGTAGACCATATCTTTGTGTGCTCATTATGTCGAGGTAGACCATATCTTTGTGTGCTCATTATGTCGAGGTAGACCATATCTTTGTGTGCTCATTATGTCGAGGTAGACCATATCTTTGTGTGCTCATTATGTCGAGGTAGACCATATCTTGTGTGCTCATTATGTCGCGGTAGACCATATCTTTGTGTGCTCATTATGTCGAGGTAGACCATATCTTTGTGTGCTCATTATGTCGAGGTAGACCATATCTTTGTGTGCTCATTATGTCGAGGTAGACCATATCTTTGTGTGCTCATTATGTCGAGGTAGACCATATCTTTGTGTGCTCATTATGTCGAGGTAGACCATATCTTTGTGTGCTCATTATGTCGAGGTAGACCATATCTTTGTGTGCTCATTATGTCGAGGTAGACCATATCTTTGTGTGCTCATTATGTCGAGGTAGACCATATCTTTGTGTGCTCATTATGTCGAGGTAGACCATATCTTTGTGTGCTCATTATGTCGAGGTAGACCATATCTTTGTGTGCTCATTATGTCGAGGTAGACCATATCTTTGTGTGCTCATTATGTCGAAGTAGACCATATCTTTGTGTGCTCATTATGTCGAGGTAGACCATATCTTTGTGTGCTCATTATGTCGAGGTAGACCATATCTTTGTGTGCTCATTATGTCGAGGTAGACCATATCTTTGTGTGCTCATTATGTCGAGGTAGACCATATCTTTGTGTGCTCATTATGTCGAGGTAGACCATATCTTTGTGTGCTCATTATGTCGAGGTAGACCATATCTTGTGTGCTCATTATGTCGAGGTAGACCATATCTTTGTGTGTTCATTATGTTGAGGTAGACCATATCTTGTGTGCTCATTATGTCGAGGTAGACCATATCTTTGTGTGTTCATTATGTTGAGGTAGACCATATCTTGTGTGCTCATTATGTCGAGGTAGACCATATCTTTGTGTGTTCATTATGTCGAGGTAGACCATATCTTGTGTGCTCATTATGTCGAGGTAGACCATATCTTTGTGTGCTCATTATGTCGAGGTAGACCATATCTTGTGTGCTCATTTTGTCGAGGTAGACCATATCTTTGTGTGCTCATTATGTCGAGGTAGACCATATCTTTGTGTGTTCATTATGTCGAGGTAGACCATATCTTGTGTGCTCATTATGTCGAGGTAGACCATATCTTTGTGTGTTCATTATGTTGAGGTAGGACCATATCTTGTGTGCTCATTATGTCGAGGTAGACCATATCTTTGTGTGTTCATTATGTTGAGGTAGACCATATCTTTGTGTGTTCATTATGTCGAGGTAGACCATATCTTGTGTGCTCATTATGTCGAGGTAGACCATATCTTTGTGTGTTCATTATGTCGAGGTAGACCATATCTTGTGTGCTCATTATGTCGAGGTAGACCATATCTTTGTGTGTTCATTATGTTGAGGTAGACCATATCTTGTGTGCTCATTATGTCGAGGTAGACCATATCTTTGTGTGTTCATTATGTCGAGGTAGACCATATCTTGTGTGCTCATTATGTCGAGGTAGACCATATCTTTGTGTGTGTTCATTATGTTGAGGTAGACCATATCTTGTGTGCTCATTATGTCGAGGTAGACCATATATTTGTGTGTTCATTATGTCGAGGTAGACCATATCTTGTGTGCTCATTATGTCGAGGTAGACCATATCTTTGTGTGCTCATTATGTCGAGGTAGACCATATCTTTGTGTGTTCATTATGTCGAGGTAGACCATATCTTGTGTGCTCATTATGTCGAGGTAGACCATATCTTTGTGTGTTCATTATGTTGAGGTAGACCATATCTTGTGTGCTCATTATGTCGAGGTAGACCATATCTTTGTGTGTTCATTATGTTGAGGTAGACCATATCTTTGTGTGTTCATTATGTCGAGGTAGACCATATCTTGTGTGCTCATTATGTCGAGGTAGACCATATCTTTGTGTGTTCATTATGTCGAGGTAGACCATATCTTGTGTGCTCATTATGTCGAGGTAGACCATATCTTTGTGTGTTCATTATGTTGAGGTAGACCATATCTTGTGTGCTCATTATGTCGAGGTAGACCATATCTTTGTGTGTTCATTATGTCGAGGTAGACCATATCTTGTGTGCTCATTATGTCGAGGTAGACCATATCTTTGTGTGTTCATTATGTTGAGGTAGACCATATCTTGTGTGCTCATTATGTCGAGGTAGACCATATCTTGTGTGTTCATTATGTCGAGGTAGACCATATCTTTGTGTGCTCATTATGTCGAGGTAGACCATATCGTGTGTGCTCATTATGTCGAGGTAGACCATATCTTGTGTGCTCATTATGTCGAGGTAGACCATATCTTGTGTGCTCATTATGTCGAGGTAGACCATATCTTGTGTGCTCATTATGTCGAGGTAGACCATATCTTGTGTGCTCATTATGTCGAGGTAGACCATATCTTGTGTGCTCATTATGTCGAGGTAGACCATATCTTGTGTGCTCATTATGTCGAGGTAGACCATATCTTGTGTGCTCATTATGTCGAGGTAGACCATATCTTGTGTGCTCATTATGTCGAGGTAGACCATATCTTGTGTGCTCATTATGTCGAGGTAGACCATATCTTGTGTGCTTATTATGTCGAGGTAGACCATATCTTGTGTGCTCATTATGTCGAGGTAGACCATATCTTGTGTGCTCATTATGTCGAGGTAGACCATATCTTGTGTGCTCATTATGTCGAGGTAGACCATATCTTGTGTGCTCATTATGTCGAGGTAGACCATATCTTGTGTGCTCATTATGTCGAGGTAGACCATATCTTGTGTGCTCAGTGAAGAAGGAAACCGATAAATATTATGTCGTTAAGGGGGGTCACCTGCTTTTTTCCCTCCTTTTCTATTTCTCTCTTTCTTTGGCTTGTATTCATTCGGCCCCATTCAGCCAACTGTTTTAAGACTTTTATCCCCATCCAGGTGTCGATTTATTCCTGGCGAGCGATAGCGAGCCAGCATAGTATGGAGAAATCCGGCTTTGCCGGAGAAATTTTTCTATCGAAAAATTTACAAATTTAGCTTGCTGTCAAAACAAAAATATATATATGCTGGCTCGCTACCGCTCGCCAGGAAAATATTGACGCCTGGATTGGGGGTAAACGTCTTAAAACAGTAGGCTGAATGGGGCCGAATGGATACAAGCCAAAGAGAGAGGGAGAGAAAGAGAAAAAAGCGAGGTGGGCTCCCTCAAGTAATGTACAAAAATAGTGTAGATGATGAAGTCTTGGGATGCTTAGCAAATATAAATTATTCCGGTTTTTGCTGGACTGAGGTATGGATATTTGTTAAATCAAAACCAATGTTGTTGTTGTTGTTCCCCAAGCTGCCTGGCCGAACAGCCCCAAGACCCCGAGCAATTCCAAGGCCATAACCGAGCGCCCCCACAGAACCCTCCCTGCCGACCACAATAAAGCCTGGGTGACCGAAGCCACTCCATGGCGGGGAGCTGAGGAGGGTGCAGAAACGCCCGGGAAACCAAAGCCCCACCCAGGGCCCTGTGCCCCTGAGCAATTATGAAGAGAAAGTTGAGGGGCAAGGGAAAAATGTGACGCTTTGGCTTCCAATCTTGGTAGATTGGGAGGTCAATCCACGGAAAGGACGCCGTCACTTGAGATCTAGAAAATATATAAGTAAAAGGAACAGTCAGAGTAAGCTATGGGTATGGCAGAGATCGCTCAGTTCTCACTCTGATAGACCAGCCCATCACCACATGACTATGAACCCAATCCTCTCAGCATCAGCTAGGAAAGGCCCTAGAAAGCCGCCTTTGGCGGGGGGATAGCTCCCCTATTTCAACCCCTTTCGGGTCGGGCACCCGCCCAAAACCAATGTTTGTTTTATTAATCAGAATTATCGAGTGCATATTAACCGATGGCTAGTGTAATATTTAATATTTATAATTTGACAGTGTGCATATGGCTCCTAACCCAACCAGTGTGCATATGGCTCCTAACCCAACCAGTACCAGTGCCCTACTTTCCATTCTACTGTATGGCTCCTAACCCAACCAGTGTGCATATGGCTCCTAACCCAACCAGTACCAGTGCCCTACTTTCCATTCTACTGTATGGCTCCTAACCCAACCAGTGTGCATATGGCTCCTAACCCAACCAGTACCA
The DNA here is from genome assembly GCA_032716605.1 of Paralithodes platypus. Taxonomy (NCBI): domain Eukaryota; kingdom Metazoa; phylum Arthropoda; class Malacostraca; order Decapoda; family Lithodidae; genus Paralithodes; species Paralithodes platypus. Next base: position 17,807,784 of record CM064552.1, on the reverse strand, counting down.
GTGCCCTACTTTCCATTCTACTGTATGGCTCCTAACCCAACCAGTGTGCATATGGCTCCTAACCCAACCAGTACCAGTGCCCTACTTTCCATTCTACTGTATGGCTCCTAACCCAACCAGTGTGCATATGGCTCCTAACCCAACCAGTACCAGTGCCCTACTTTCCATTCTACTGTATGCTGGCTTATATTAGACAATTATATTCAGTTTAAAAAGGGCCTTGAGGAATTAACAGGCTTCGAACGATCCTAATTAACCCTTTATACTACCACAGACCGTTCTTAAGTTGCAAAAAAGTCGTCTAAATATAGCTAGAATCCAGTTGAAAAGACGTCGCCGATACAGTGAGGGTTAACCTAAAGTTATAGATGGACCAATGATATGTCTTAGTGTTTGTTAGCCTTATCCTTGTGAAGAAAATACCTCTATCTCTCTCGATTGTTGTCTAGATATGCTTTTCCATTTACTAGACACCAATCCTGGCCAATCTTAAGGGGGGTGACAGGATTTGTTTATTCTCCTTTTCTCTCTTTCTCTGGCTTGTATCCATTTGGCCCCATTCAGCCTACTGTTTTAAGACGTTTATCCCTATCCAGGTGTCAATTTTTTACTGGTGAGCGGTAGCGAGCCAGCATATTGTGTATATGATTTTGACAACAGGCTATATTTGTACATTTTTCGATGGAAAAATTTCTCCGGCGAAGCCGGATTTCTTCATATAATGCTGGCTCGCTATCGCTCGCCAGGAAGAAATCGACAATTAGATGGGGATAAACGTCTTAAAATAGTTGGCTGAATGGGGCCAAATTGATACAAGCCAGAGAAAGAGAGAACAGGAGAGAAATAAAAAAAGGCAGGTCACCCCCCTTAACCTTTGAACAGCATAAGCTAATCTCCGAAATGTTACTATTAGGTAAAGAAATATTGAGAATCATTTATTAATTTCGATAAAGGCCACGATTAAGGGAGAAGGGTTATTTATTTGTTTGTTTATTTTTTTTATTTTTTATTTTTTATTTTTTGCGGGGGTTGATTTTTTCATTTGTTTATTTATTTTTGTATTTTTTTGTTCTCCCTAGACCTCCATCAAACTTTAAAATACATCCCCAAGATCCCTCTTCTAAATATGTTTGTGCACTTATCGTTAGAAAAAAATGTCCCGGACGAAGCCGATCCCCCCTTAATTAAAGGTCGCTATCGCTTGCCAGGAAAGAATCGACACCTACTAATGGGTTTCAGGGGCCGTGTGGCATCGGTTTTCGGGAATAACTTATTAACAAACAGTTGGATCAGTATGACATTTTGACACAGCTTTGTTCACACCGTCCCCTAATTTTTGTCAATAGAGTGCATTACCAAAAGTGTAGAAATAAGCCACTTGTCCCTGTGTCATGAGGTTAAAGTCGCACATTAATGACTAAGAAACGGACAAGGGTACCGTGGCTTACCTGTGAGAACCACCAAACAATTATTGCTCCTCCATCAAAAACGGTAGTTATCAAGCCACCACCCAACCCTGTTATCTCCTTTTAATTCAAGTTATCTGTCAATATCAAGTACAAATATACAAACAGTATGTATTTTTGTATATTTATACTTGATATTGACAGATTACTTGAATTTAAAGGCGATAATAGGGTTGGGTGGTGGCTGATAACTACCGTGTTTGATGGAGGAGCAATAATGGTTGGTGGTTCTCACAGGTAAACCATGGTAGCCTTGTCTGTTTCTTAGTCATTAATGTGCGACTTTAACCTCATGACACAGGGACAAGTGGCTTATTTCTACACTTTTGGTAATGCACTATATTGACATAAATTAGGGCACGGTGTGAAAACAGCTGTGTCAAAATAGCATACTGCTCCAATTGTTTGTTAATAAGTTATTCCCGAAAAAACGATGCCACACGACCTCTGAACCCCATAGTAAATGACACGAACAGTCTTAATATTAATAGGCAAAGAAAAGGGGCCGAAAGGTCTTAAAATCGCCAAACTAATGGGCCGAACGTCATATAATGTGAAAATTAATGGGGCAAAACATGAGGGAGAATGGGGTCCAGAAAAAAAAGCATCTCCCCTAAATGTCCTCCCCTAGAATTTACAATACTATATCCATAAACCTACGGACTAAACACTGCTCACTCCGTTTTGGGCACTGCCCTATCCCGTTAGCCCATATATCATTTACCGTTATGGGGACAGTGGCTGTTTGTTTGGTCTATTAATTAATGTATTCATATATTTGTTTAGTTTCCTCCCTAGACCTCCATCAAATTTAGAAAAAACAACCCATAGTCCCCCTTCGAGATAGATTATACATTTTTCGGTAGAAAAATGTCCTGGCCAAAGGCCAATACCTCCTAAAATTACAAGCTCGCTATTGCTCGCCAGGAATAAAATCGACACCCGAATGGCACGAAGTGTCCTAATATTGACAACAAAAAGTGGGGTGAAAGGTCACAAAATCCCCAAACTAATGGAACCAACGTCTACAAATCTCAAAACAAGTGGGGCTAAACATTAAGGAGAAGGGGGTCCAGAAAAATGGTCTGTCTCCTCTTAATCCCTTTAGCGATTTTGTATTTTATTCTTGCTAATGGAATGCGATTTTATCCAGCTTAGGAAATATATCAAGGAAGCAGAGAATTAAGATAGGTCAATTATCTCTTTCTGTGATATATTCTTCATAGATTTATTAATATCTCGGAAGGTAGTAGGGATCAGAATATAGATTACGTCATGGACCTGAAGGATTTAGTTAACCCTTTCAGTATTAAGGCCGCGTCATACAGAAGTCGAACGTTGGCCGACTGGCGCCCGAAGTCGATGACTTGCATATTTTTCCCGAAATTAGCCGAATCACCCGAAAGTAACCCAGAGACGAATACCCCCCGACACTTACCCGAATTAATTCGAATATAACCAGATGGACCTGAATGAAAGTCAATAAAGAGCCGATGAATCCCGTAAGTAACTCCAAGGTAACACGATGTGGGACGAAGACGCCCCGATCATGCGTCGAATATAACCCGTATATACCCCGAAGACGGGGAAACTACAAGAATAATTACCGATGCTCAGCCGAAGCACAGTCGATCAACAACCGAAATAGAAGAAGTTAGGTCGAACGTCAGCCGAATAGGCCGAAGATCAGACGATGATCCAAACCACGTGTACCTGACATATATAAGGTTAGGGTGGGTTCACAACCACACCATTCGCAACTCACTATCATTCACCAGGAAAACAAATAGACACCTAAATAGCACGAAAGGTCTTAATTTTTGGCAAAGAAATGGGGCGAAAGGTCTTAAAATCGACAAACTAATGGGCCGAACGTCATAAATTCTGAAAAATAATGGGGCTAAACACAAGGAAGAAGGGGGACCATGAAAACAGCCCATCTCCCCTTAATTTGGTTCTCTCACTATATTTACTCTTTTAACTTTGGGGGAGACACTTGCAAAAGAAAAAAAAAAATTATACTTTACTTGTGGTTCCGGTGGTCCTTGTGGGGTTCTGGGTTAGCTATAAGAACAAGTAGTATGTATTCCTGATTTGGGTAGGAAAAAGGCTGTGTTTTGCTGAATTGAAATTTGTAGTCTCCGGAACCTTTGACGCACTACTCCTAATTGGCTAAACCCGATACATCGGCCAAGCAGACAGGAATATACGGGTCAATATCTGGTGTTCATGGTGGTATTCTGGTTTTATTCGACTCTTGGTTGGGCTACATTCGACTTTATGAGAGATTCATCGTAATAGTCTTGAGTTATCATCAAGTTTCCTTCGTGGCACTATCGACTATCATCGAGTTACATTCGACCCATTTTCGGGTCTATCGTGGCATCATCGTTAATTCAAAATACAAACAAACAGGACCCGAATAGGTAGAATGTAACCAGAATATGACTTGAATATATCCGAATGTAACTGGAACGTAACTAGATCATAACCCGATAGTTTTGTAACGGTTTTTTGACCGGATTCATCCCCAAAAGTTAACGCATGCACTAACTTTTGGCAGATTCGCCAGATGATTTCGACTCAAGCCCAGAACATCCAAAGAACGTCCCCAGAATCAGCCGAAGCATTGCCAGAATTAATCAGAATCGACGTGAACCGGCTGAAATTTGAATCTTGAATTATCTTCGGACGAGTTCGGGTGGGTTCGACTTCTGTATGACGCGGCCTTTAGAGAAGGCATTTTCAATTTATTATGTCTAACATAAAGGAGGGTTCCCGGCTTTTTTTAATCTTTCTCTCCTTTTCTCTCTTTCCCTTTCTCTTTTAGATCAAAAAACGCCATCCGAGAAGAAGCAGCAGTGACATAAATCATCCAACGCCAAGAAAAAAACAGAGGCAACCGAAGACCACCAGCGATAAGGACCGAAGACAGCGAGGACCGAGGACAGCCATGAACATAAATGTAGATCCGAAAAGAACCAAAAATATTATTAAAGAGCGTTCCGTGAGTTCTAAAATAACAAATTTAAAGGTTTTCTATGCAAACGCTCGTAGCATACGCAATAAATTTTCAGATTTAGAGGAGCTAGTGTTTACAGAAAATTATGATGTGATTGGCATAACAGAATCTTGGCTCAATACAGAAGATAGAGACTTTTTAGCAGAGTATTCACTTCCCGGTTATGTAATGTTTGAGAAAAGCCGAATAAATCGAAATGGAGGTGGCGTTTTACTTTATATCAAAGAAAGTCTTAACCCTACCCTCTTGTCAAAACCTCAAATTGTGAACGTCGACGCATCTTTTGTGCTAATAAAGAATAATAAAGGTACAAAAATAATACTTGCATTAATATACAGACCTCCCGTTCAATCAGTGCAAACTGACCGAGAAATTTACGAACAAATTGCAGATGTAAGTAACTCACAAGATACCGTAATTTTTGGCGACTTTAATTTACCTGTGACCAAGTGGGGCGATACTCTTACTTCACACTCCGGACTTGACTTGTATACGAACTTGCAAGAGAGTTCGCTTTATCAATTTGTTCGAACGCCAACCCGTGGTAATAACGTTCTTGACATTGTACTTGCAACAAAAGAAGAATTAATAGAGAATTTGAATGTTGGTGATGAATTCAGTAACAGCGACCATCGTACGATAACTTTCACTTTAAAGTTTACTAGTAACGAACCAAATAGTAGCATCGAAAAAGTCCCTAATTTCAAGAAAGCAAACTTCCATACACTTAGAGCTATGTTTAAAGAAACTGACTGGAGCTTTTTAATTCACAATAACGACATAAATACATCTTGGAAGTTATTCGAAGCCACTTACATAAAAGCAGTGCAAGACTGCATACCATCGAAAATACGGCGTCCAGGCCATAATATAAGCCCAAATGGTGGAATATAGATATTTCGACTGCCTGCTTGCTAAAAAATTTGCTAATGATAGATTAAAATCCTCACAAAATGACGAAGAACGGCTGAAATTTGTAGAGCTACGACGCAAAGCCAAAAAGTTAATTAAGCAAAGTAAAAAGACCTTAGAGTTACATATTGCGAATCAAAGTAAAACAAACCCGAAAGAATTTTATAGTTATATCAGAAAGAAAAAAGTAGTTACTTCAACTGTTGGACCGTTAGTAGATGAAAATGGAGAATACACCAAAGACGAAGTACAAATGAGTAATGCCCTCAATACTTTCTTTGCATCAGTTTTTACAACAGAAGACCTCAGTGATATCCTTACACCATCGCCGATTCAGATTTATAATTCAGATGTTCTAAGCAATATCACCGTTACAGAGAGAGAAGTATTGAATTGTTTAGATAAACTCAAGGTAAATAAAACGCCTGGACCTGATACAATCTCGCCTAGAGTTCTAAAGGAAGCTAAGGATGAGCTCTCCAAACCACTGACATTACTATTCAATAAATCCTTGCAGTCTGGAACTATGCCCGATCAGTGGAAGCTAGCCAACGTAACACCGATATTCAAAAAAGGCAGCAAATTCCCCTACCCAGTAACTATCGTCCAATTAGCTTAACCTCAGTTGTATGTAAAATGCTAGAAACGGTCATACGAGACAGACTCGTAAATCACTTAGAGGAAAATAAAATTCTTAAAGATACTCAACACGGCTTTCGTAAAAAACGTTCCTGTTTAACAAACCTCTTAGACTTCTTCCACGATATCCTCAACCTCTACGATGAGAGTAAAGCTGTAGATATTATATACCTTGATTTTCAAAAGGCCTTTGACAAAGTTCCCCACAAACGTTTACTGCTAAAACTAAAAGCGCATGGAATACAAGACGGTGTGTTGAAATGGATAGCATATTGGCTCAGCAACAGAAAGCAAAGAGTAGTCATAAACGGTAAGGCATCTAAATGGACCAATGTAAGTAGCGGGGTACCCCAGGGATCGGTACTAGGACCAATTCTCTTTCTAATTTACATCAACGACATAGATGAGGGTCTCACCTGTACAATCTCAAAATTTGCTGACGATACAAAAATTGCAAATAGCGTACTCTCAAAAGAACAAGTTGACGATATGCAACACAATCTAGATAAATTGTCATGTTGGGCCCAAATTTGGCAAATGAGTTTCAATGCGGATAAATGTAAAGTACTACATATCGGATACCTAAATGAGAAAGCAAACTATTGGATGAATGGCACTCAGCTTAAGAATGTAAACAGAGAAACCGATCTGGGAGTAACAATATCGAGTAACCTAAACCGAGTCAACAATGTTCAGAAGTTGTTAAGAAGGCAAACAAAATAATTGGCTTTATAGGCAGGTCATTTGAGCATAAATCCAAAGAAGTTATCGAACCCTTTGCAATTCCTTAGTCCGCCCTCTGCTGGGATACTGCGTTCAATCCTGGTGCCATTATTACCAAAAAGATATAAACAAGCTAGAACGAGTTCAACGTAGAGTTACCAAAATGATACCTAGCCTAAAGAACAAACCATACGAAGAGCGTCTTAGAGAATTAAATCTATTTCCTTTAACCCAGCGCAGATTAAGAGGTGACTTAATTCAAGTGTTCAAAATCATCAAAGGCATCGACAATATGAACTGTAGTAAGTACTTCACTATCGACCAATCTAATTACACGCGGGGAAACGGTTGCAAAATTATTGGTAAATCTTTTAACTCACACGAATCTAAGAATTTCTTCTTCAATCGAGTTGTCAACTTGTGGAATGGGCTTCCCCGAAACGTTATAGACTGCATCACCGTTGATTCATTTAAAACTCCGCCTAGACAAATATGCGCATCAAACCCGCGACTGACATGCGTTTGTAAATGAATAACTTTATTTTATCCCCCCCGCAGTTACTAACTATATGTCCCCTACTAACTTCCTAATCCTGCCACGCGACATTAGGTTCAAGGGCAGTAATTCCCTTTCCAATGTTCCCTTACCCACTCTAAACCACCGTTTGGACACTTGAATCATCAGTGGTTTGGAGGACAAAGCAAACTAGAAGGGTCACTCGATCTGTTGTTGCTTGAGTTTTCTCGCTTTTTTTTCCCTTTTTGTACTCCTTTGTACTCATGGTTTGTATCCAGTCGGTCCCATTTAGCCACCTGGTTTAAGACGTTTATCCCCATCCAGGTGTCGATTTCTTCCTGGCGAGCGATAGCGAGGCAGCATTGTATGAAGAAATCCGTCGTCGCCGGGAGATACATTTTTCTATCGACAAATTTACAAATATAGCTTGCTGTCAAAACAAAAAAATGTATATATGCTGGGCTCGCCAGGGAAAATATTGACCCCTGGCTGGGGGGGGTAACACGTCGTTGTTAAAACAGTAGGCCGAATGGCGGTCGAATGGTAAACAAGACTAAAGAGAGAGGGAGAGAAAGATAAAACAAGTGAAAAAACGGTGACCCCCCCATTAAGTGATTGTATTCAGTTTCGAGAAGTCTCTATTAGCAATCAAACGGATTAAAAAAGGTCTCAGTTAACCTGCTCACCTCCAAAACATGTATCAGTTAACCTTCGCACCTAAAAAACATGTCTCAGTTAACCTTCTCACCTCCAAAACTCTGCCTATGCTAAATATCATCGACTATGCAAAGCCAGAATGTCATGCAAACACGTGTCCTCTTGTATTGGGATAATTACATGGGGGTGGTAGGGTAGTGCCTTGGTTCTTGGTCTATATATCAGTATTCTGTATTTATTTTTTGATTTTCCTCGCTAGACCTCCCTCAAGCTTAGACGAAAAACACCCCCTAGACTTCTGTTCAAGTTAAATTTGTAAATTTTTCGGTAGAAAAATGTCAAGTCCGAAGGACCGGTTCCTTCTAAACTTAGAGGGATCCGCTCTCGCTCGCCTAGGAAAAACAATCGACACCTACAAGGACACGAAAGGTTTTAATGATTGCATACAAAAGAGGCAAAAGGTCTCAAAATCGGCCAACCTAAAGGCACGAACGTCTTAAAACTTCAAAACTTATATGCGAAACATGAGGGAGAAGGGGGTTCAGAAAAAAAAGCGAGTAGTAGTACCCCTGTAAACTCCAGTCGAGTATCTGCTCAAAGCCCATAGCAATATATTAACGGGAGGTGATTTTTTTCTTGGAATATTCTTGATCTAGCCGAGTTGTATTTAACCTTCCAGTACCGGTAACGTCTTTTTTTATTTGATTGCAGCTTACAGTTAGACTAGCACTGAAGCTTAGGAAGGCTGTAGTGGTAACTAAAAAAGGATTAATTGACGATGTGTCTGTGACCTTTTCATGGGTAGACGTCTTTCCTGCGATGAATAGAATCGTCTAATAGTTACCAGAATCAGAAATAGACAAAATACGGCACCGGTACAGAAAGGGTGAACTAGGACTCCAGATTCCATACAACGAGTCTGAAAATAACGTCATTTCAGAAGATTGTTGGCTATAGTCGATTTGTATAATACCTGACTAAAAGTGTACTCCATTAGCAACTAATTAGCCGATTAAGTAATGGAAAATTCAGAAAAACTGGTATGTGTTTGTGGCATCCTGTTACCGACAGGTTTTCACACATTAACACCACATTTGGCTTTAAAAACATTGTAAAATTCACTTGTTAGTTTAGACGAGACAGAGAAACGGGAGCCAAGGAAAACGCGAACGTGGTTCTCGGACCTTACGAATTGAAACTTTCTAATGTTGTTTACGTTCGAGCTATGTCCTCGAGTCGGCCACCCCCAGCTAAGTGGGTATGTGCCTGAGTATATATATACTGGAGATGACATTTTTTTTTTTTTTTTTTTTTTCCTATATTCCAACCTTACTTCCTCTCGGGCAGTAGGCTGATGAGCCTTAACACTTTCACAGCTTGTACAATTAACAGTGAAGCCTGTGAGGTCTGGTTCCAGTCTAGTGAGTGTGAGACATGTGAAGCACGTAGAGTACAATCGAGCACCCGCCATAATTGCCTTTCACATGAGGCACGGTGCTTAGAACTCCTGGCACGAATCGGACACCATCTCTGAAGCCGACCTCGTTCCCGTGATGTAACTGTCCTCATCCCCTACACTCGGAACTAGCACACTTACACACACAAAACCGCAAACTGTTGAGCAGATAAATCACCACGGAATGCCCCCACATAGACATATTTTGGACTATGGGCCATATTCCTACAGTGCTATTTAAATCAGGGAACAATGAGGGTATTTTTATTGACCGTTTCGGTGGGCTTGTGTTTTTTTGGTAATGGCACTGATACAAGGTACAGCACAAAACTCCAGCCCACCTAATAGATTCCACGTGAGACATCGGGATTTGAACCCGGGACCTTTGGAATTACCAGGCCAGTGGGCAAGGCATCTCCACCACACCCTCCCCTACATACATACATAAATACATACATACATACACATACATTGTAATAGCTGAGTAATACGGACCACTGGCAAGGTTTCAAACTTAAGGACGTTGGAGCCATAAACATCGATATTAAACAGAAATACAATAATAATGTGAGGTTTCGAATGGATTAAAAAGTGTATGTTCAATTGGGTGTTATGTGTTTATATAAACACCACAACCGCAATATTTAGGTGCATCATTTTGTTAATTATCATTATCTACAAGGCTTCCAACTCGCTTATAGACCGAAAATCGCGAGGTGGTCAATTATATTAATTAATTCTCGTCAGTTTAAGAGAACGTAAGGTTAGGTTACAAGTCGAGATCGACCGTGCCTTTTCGAGACCAACTTCTCCCTCATCTTTCGACCCATGTTAGTTTGGCGGATTTTATGAACTTTCGCACCATTTCTGTTAATTTTAAGACCTTTCCTGTCAATTAGGTCTCGATTTTTTCCTGGCGAGCGATAACGAGCCTGTAATTTGAAGAGGAATCGGCCTTCGGACACGGAAATTTTGCTACCCGAACATCTGTACAAATTTATCTTGATTAAGTGGGTCTAGGGGGCTTCATTTAGGAGCTTGATGGAGGTCTAGCGAGGAGGAAACTAGAAAAATAATAAATAAATTTTTGTTTTTTTTACAAAAACGTGAAGGATCTCCCCTTAAAGGCTTAATTCATTACAGTTATAATATATACATCAACGGAAGGGGATCATGTGAATAGGTCTTCCCATGCGGCATGTTTGAGGGGTTGTATGTTTCGGAGTCACAGGATACCAATACAACACCAACTACTGGGCAAAGTATAGTATCACCCTTGAGGTTCACTTTTTGGGATGATTTTTGCATGTCATTCGTTATTTTTCTAGGGTTCCTCCCTAGGGACCTCCATCAAAGTAAAAAAAAAAAAAAAAACATCTCATATTGATACCCCTTCTAGATTAATTTGTACATTTTTCGGTAGACAAACATGTCCCGGCCGAAGGCCCCGAGCCAACATGACAGGCGCACTATCGTTCGCCAGGGACAAAATCGACACAGAAATAGCACGAAAAGTCAAACATATTGACGAAGAATAGAAAAGAAAAGAAAACTGGGGCGAAAAGGTCTTAAAACTCGGACTACCTAATGGCGGCAAACATGGTTACACCTTGAAAACTAATGGGGACTAAACTAGAGGGAGAAAGAAAAGGTCCAGGGAAAACCCGGGCCATCCCCCCCTTAACAGCGACGGAGGGTTTCAATCGGATAGCAAAAAATAAAAAAAAAATCGTTCTATAAATTTGTTTCTGGACCCCTTTCTCTTCCATGGTACTCACATGACGAAACAACATATTCAAATCCATGAGGCTCACAACCCCCCGAACAGGACATGTCGGACTCGGCATGGCATGTGATACCCAAGCAAGCACGGAGTCACCCCCAACAACGCGCCTGTCGCCCGTGCCCTGGCCAGTCGCTTTAGCAGTATAAATCAGGAAAACCCTCAGGCAGCTACAGTTCGCCGGGACACCTTGTTTCGCCTGCTAAAATTCACTTCATCCAACTAATTCTTGTACTATCCCCACTTCCTCCTAACCCCCTGTCACTACTCAATTTGACTGACTTTTTGGTCTAGGTATCTCCATGAATTTTGAACATGTTTTAAGACATTCGTCCGCCATCCGTTTGGCGATTATAAGACCTTTCGTG